>APFE030050903.1:38483-72721 GCA_000404065.3 Pinus taeda
AATACCATTACCCTTATATAATACCAATAATAAATATTATCTATTTAAATAATAAAAATCTAATGGTTAATATACCTATTATTTTTAATTTTAGAACTTAATTCAATTATTATTTTATTAATATATTTATTAACATATATTCCTTAATAACCTATTCAAACACATTTTTTAATCATATTTACCTAATATATTATTAATATTTACCATTTAGGATGAGTATTACTTATTAGAATAAAATGGTAAATATTCTTATTAAATTCTTTAAAATCTAGAACTTTTTTATTTTATTAATCTATTTATTCATTCTTTAATATGTACTTACCCTAAAAACTTTTTTTATCATTCTTAATATTATTACTAATATCCATATTTTCCATTATATTAGGATGAGAATAATTTATATAAAAATGGTAAATGTTTCTCTTATCTACCTATTTAACTAAAATATTATTATCAAATTATAAATAAGATAAATTATATTAATATTATTTATCTCCACTATTAATGTAAATATAATATTATTTATCTAGACTAGCTCTATCAGTTGACAGCGGGAAAGAGATAAGATTACGTCAACCCCACAGTGGAAGGAACAGTCAGCTAGAGGAGTATACAGAGCATAGAGGTTGGCTCTGAGGTTGCATGGGATGCTTGGCAGCAAGGTAGATACGAAGTTGATACCAAACATAGTGCTATGATATGCTGCATCAACTAGATTGGAATGGAGGTAAGTGGTTATCCCACTTTCCATGGCATAGATTCAGTAGATGTATTTCTAAATAAGATCAATCGAACCATAAGATAGAGCCACAAGGTATGATTGTTGGACATCGCACTGCAAGAAATCCCAACACGCTAGTGGGGATCACACCACAACATCCTCCATGACTGGGAAAGGATCAAGAGGGCCATGAGGGAAATATTTAAGCAAGCAGGGGACCGACCATAAGAAATTGTAAAATACAAGGAGAACTATGATCCCCGACAACACCTGGAGAACTTAACAGACAGATGGAATAGAGAATAGGTTCCGAAGGAACTATGGGTACACATTTTCATACACACCTTGGGTACAGTCCCTCAAGCATGGTATATACAAGAATAAATTCTAAGACAAATGGGGGATTGGGACACACTGATTGAACCATTCAGTAGAAGGTTTTCATTTAAAGATAGTGACAGACAGTTGAATGAGGCTTTGTATGCCATCAAAAGGTTCCTTTTCACATCAGGTCAATTGTAGGAAGGATGCATTGACGAAATGTTCCTGCAATACTTTTATGATTCAGGATACCCAGAGGCCATGGCTTGTAGAAAAGTGAGCACAAATCCAGAGGAGGACAACCTAGAAGGGTTGAGGCACCTAATGTTTCATGAGACTGAAGGAGAGAGGGATATCTGAGAAGGACCTGAAATAGATGTCTCGCACAGGCTCCCAGTAAAATTGTGGAAGCACAACATTGGCACAGAGGACAAACCTAAGATGGCATCAATAGGGAACTACTGGGACGAGCACACAACTAAGGAGGTTTTTGATCTTTTGTGGGAATATGAGGACCTTTTCCCAGCTTCTGTTACAAAGTTAAAGGGAATCAAGGGGGATATTTCGGAAATGAAGATTGCATTGAAACCTAACACTAGCCCATTGAAGCACAAACCATATTGACTAAACCCAAGAATAAAAGTAAAGGTCAATAAGGAGATAGACAAGATGATGGAAGCAGGACCCATTTTTCCGGTAGACGAAGTAGAATGGGTCAGTTCAATAGTGTTCTAGAACAAGAAGGATGCCACAGAGATAAGGGTCTGCATAAAATACTGCAGCCTCAACAACGCCTGTGTACATGATCCATTCCCCACACCCTTAAATGATGAGGTCCTAGACAAGTTGTAGGGAATGAAGCATACTCCATGGAATGGTTCTCAGGGTACCACCAAGTCTGGATAGCTGAGGAGGACAAGAAGAATACCACTTTCACCATGGAGTGGGGGTCATATGTGTACCATGTCATTCCATTTGGCCTAAATAATGTGCCTACCATTTTCTCTCAGATTAGCATCGCCGCATTCAGGGGTTACGATCACCAATTCCTGGAGGTATACATGGATGACTGGATAGTTTACAACCTATTGAAGACGCACGCCATCCTAATCAGAGTGATGCTTGATTATTGTAGATAGTTACAGATCTCCCTGAACCTAAAGAAATGTATCTTTGTAGTTTTGTTTGGCACTTTGTTGGGCCACATCGTTTGTAAGGATGGTGTTTGTGTAGACCCTGTAAAATTTGTGGCAATTATAAATATGGATTTACTGGGAAATGTGAAGCAGTTGTGATCGATGTTGGGCCACACAGGGTATTATCACAAATTCATCCACAACTATGCTTCCATCATTTCCCCCATGGAGAAGTTGCTCAAGAATGCGGAAGCATTCAAATGGTCAAATGATTTTCAAGCAGCATTAAACATTCTAAAGGAAAAGTTGGTAAATTCTCCCATCTTACTATACCTAGATTGGAATAAGCAATTCCATGTACATACCAACGCATCGGGCATTGCTCTAGGGGCAGTGTTGGCGCAACCAAGAGAAGGAAACTTGGACCATCTGATCTACTTTTCCAGAAGGAAGTTGTCGAATGTGGAAAAGAACTACACCATGACCAAGAGAGAAGAATTAGCCATGTTGTATTCCTTACAAAAGTTTTGGAACTACCTACTTGGGGACCCATTCAAGTTCTTCATGGATCACTCAGCATTGAAGTACGTAGTCAACAAGTCGGTCTTAGAAGGAAGAATCTACAGGTGGTTATTGTTGTTCTAAGAGTTTACATTCGAAGTCATCATTAAACCAAGTTGGTTGAATGTGAGACCTGATCACCTCTCAACGCTTGAATCGGTGGAAAGTGGAGGCTCCCTCGATGACCAAATATCGGATGTTGATTTGTTCCGAATAGAAGAAATACTAGATTACTTAGAGGAAATTTCATCTTTCCTGCCCATAGGGCAATGTTCGGAGGAATTTACGACGATGCAGAGGAGATATATGGTAGTATGAGTGGCCAATTATCATTTGATCGTAGGGATCTATACAAGTTGGGGCTCGACCAGGTGTTGCGATGATGTCTCCTCCAACATGAACAACAAGATGTTCTATTGGAATGCCACTCTAGAGTTATAGGGGCACACATCGGAGGGAAAGCTATGGAAAAAACGGTTCTGCAGGCAAGGTTATGGTGGCCTACAATCTACAAGGATGCTAAAGAGTATGCCAAAGGGTGTGATGTATGTCAGAGATTTGGAAAACCATCGCATCATGATGATTTACCACTACATATGGTATGTGCAGTATAGATATTTGAGAAGTGGGCAGTTGATTTCATCAATATGATCAATCCTTCAGGATGTCACTCTCAGGAACGATACATTATTACAGCAATAGAGTATCTCACAAGATGGGTGAAGGCGGCACCAATGAAATAATGTACAGCAGACACATTCGTGAGGTTCATTTTTGAAAACATCATATCAAGGTTTGGGTGCCCAAGAAACCTTACAAGTGGCCAGGGAACTCACTTTATAAATGAAATAGTCATGTCTATGTTGCATAATTTCCTAGTCCAACACCATAATAGCAGCCCATACCATCTAGAGACTAATGGGACGGTTGAAGCCTTTAACAAGATACTTGAAAAATGCCTAATGAAGGTATGTTCGGCGAATCATCATGAATTGGATGATTGTGTGCCAGCGACGCTATGGGCATACCGAATGACAATAAATAGGTCACATAAGAAAACACCCTTCCAGTTGGTATATGGATGGGAAGTCATTGTGCCTGCAAAATTCGCAATACCGAGTATCTTCATTGTTGACCTTACCAAGATGACAGATGATGCATCACTAAAGAAGTGATTAGAGGAATTGATGGAACTAGATGAAGCTAGGTTTCTAGTAGAATTCCAATAGTCAGTTGAAAAAATAAGACAAAAGGCATGGCATGATAGGCACTTTAAGAAAAAATATTTCGCAAGCGGAGGGAAAGATTTATTATATGATAGCAATTTCTAGAAGTTTATGGGAAAGTTGCATATGCATTAGTTAGGTTCATTCATAGTCACAGAGATCAGGGATTCTAGAGTGGTGAATCTCGCACAACTAAATGGAATATTAGTACCAGGATGGGTGAATGGTGCATGCCTGAAGCCTTTCCACTATCCCAAAACTCAACTTTATTATTGATTGGGTCTCTAAAAAGGGGTCATAGGTAGGCTTAGAGTGAGTCAGTAGGAGTAGGTCAGTCAAGTAGTTAGTCAATTTAACTTCTTTGCTTTCAACATAGTAAACCCAGCATGGTAGGTCAATTGTGACATCTATGCCACCACACAGCAACAAATCATGGTAGGGGTATTTAGTCGCACATTTCACAAGTATTTTCCGCCATACTCAGAGTCTTTTCCTAAATAATTAGGCAATAATACCCCTATCAGGCTAATTTCTGTAGGATCTTTCCCAATGATGGAAAGAGTTAACAAATAAATGTCTTCCATCACAGTAACATTATTACCCATCTAGCCCACTTTGTCCTTTCCCATAATATGTCATCTAAGTCAGGTATAGATCAGTCAACTACAGATTAACACGGTCGAGTCTCCATAGGGAAAGTTGTCGTAGTAATTAGTTAGTGAGTCTAGTCAAAAGCGTCATGTCGAAGTTGGTCTACTTAATTTGCATAGATATTCTAAAAGTTTTAGAATTTCCAACTCAAGTGGTAGAATTGATCGATTCCCAGTTCGAATCTCAGCAACATCACCCAATAATTCGCTATCAACGTCCTATGACTATTTTTTATCAACTATGCTGCATAATGATGAAGCCGCTCATATCAGTTCCTGAAGACAAATTTCATGAGCGAATTGTTGTTCTAGAAACGTTATATGGGAAATACGACAAGGCAATGTTGGTAGACAATGACCTCTCATATTGCTTCCAATTCTTGGTGCTAAAGTGAGAGGTGTACACAGAAGAAATTACAAAGGAAGATGGCACCAAGGTGACAAAGGCCAAGGTAACATTCTCGGAACTTCAGCAATCGACATTGATAAATCAGCGAAGTCTGCCAATCTTCTGAATGTCTTTGGCTGTAATGCAATGTACCAAACTTCTAGTAAGCAGGATGCATGGTGGTTCACTTTGGTTACACAAATAATATCCAATCCATAGACATGACATTCAACGCCTCACCGGATTATCATCAACAGGAAATCCAGTCTTAGTGACATTTCAAACAAGCACTAAGAGAGCAAAGAAAGACAGAGACTGTTAGAAAATTATATATTACAGAGCAATGGAACACATAAAATATTGCAGAAATATAAACACAGAAAACGCATAAAACAAGAGAGACACAGATATACGTGGTTCACCCAATTTTGGCTACGTCCATGGAGAAACAGCCAGTCCTTCTTGTATTATATTAATCTCCTCTCTCTTCCTCACTCAGAATACAGATCTACCTAGATGCAATACAATTCCCTCATATATAGCGAGGGGTTGCCTTCTAGGGAAAAAAACACTAAATTAAACATAACATCTACTGTCAGATCATCTGCCTAATGAACAACCTAGATTGACTAGAAATTACTAGACTTTTACAAGGCAATATTACATTTGTTTTTAGCTTCGGGGACGCACCCCCCCCACGTGGAGGGGTGTACAATCTTCCTGGGGTATACATCCGGCTGAGACCTTTGAATACAGAAGATAATTAGGCTCCACCCCAACAGAGACAACAACTACTACAGCAAGTACAACACCAAGAGTAGTGGCAAGGGTGAAATATAGATTTAATAGACAAGGAACATATCAGATTAGCCTACTATATCATTGCCAAGAAGACGATGTGGGATTTCTCTAGGAATGAGTGTACTTTGGACACTATCTCATTTGTGGAACACTGTGTCGAAGGGGCTTTTCTCAATTGGTCTACTTTCCTGCTAAATGAATTATTTGAGGCATGCGAGGATGTCTACAGAAGGAGCACTAATTTTATTTTCATATACCTAATCATGACCTTAGAGATGTGGAAATGGTGCCCTCCACTAGGCAGGGACCTGGCACAAATCACAGATGACCAATCGCTTGCTCTCAAATACACGTCGTGGAGAACATTTGGGGACCCAAGCAACAAGGAAATCAATGAGGCAGCCTTCAATGAATGGTACCTGAATATGCTAGGGACCATAAGGGCAGTGGAAAGGGTTACCAAGGGGTTTCTTAATGCATACTCACAGTAAATCTAGTTCAGGGTGACGCATGGCCAAACTTTCCTCAACCCACAATGTGTCCACCCAAAGACTTTTCAAATGCCAACGCAGAAGTTTACATTGGCAGCGGAGGAATTCCACATGGAGGTCGGATCGTGGCTAGGGGGCCCTTGTGAAATCAAAGAATTCCGTACAAATATTTTTTCAAGGGCATGCTACCACAACCTTTGATAGGATATGCGAAAGAGGGCAGCGAAGTAGGACTTGCAGCCGATGGTCTCCCAAATGCAGAAGATGAGTTCTCTTAAGCATACCATTTCCAACTTCATGGATGCATCATGTATGACCTCCTAGTCTGTTGAATTATAAGGTTTTATATTGTTTAATCCAATCATCACTACACCCCTAGTTGTGGTTATCCATTATCACAGCCCTCATTCACAATCAAATTCAACAATCCTCAAGCCCAGACTGCCGAAAAGTATGAAGCCACCAACTGCCAAGAAGCAAAAGACCATGGACGTGATGTTCGTTGTTGACCTCACTGACAAAAGAACCAGATAGTATCAACCTCCCCAATCTTCGAAGAAACCCCACCTTCTACCTCTAATGTTTCACATGGGTCGCGGGATCCATCCCCTCCTACAACTTCGGCCTCTGTGACCCTGTCTGACCTAATCCCCCCATGCACCCGAATAGCCACTAAAGAAATGGAGGTCAACTCGGTCGTTGAGTCCACCATGATGCTCCCCATAGGTGAATACCATACAATGTCTATGATATCCCTACTTCTGAGGTCGGGCCCACTGTTAGGCGATGAGTCGGTCGCTGCACAACTGCAAGCTAACTAGATCGAATTTTTTGCTGCCTCATTTCCGCTAAATTTTCCAGTGGTTCCCGATTGAGTCATTATCCCTCCCACCCCTTCATTTTTTGAAACCTCGCAGTAGGAAACCTCACCCCATGGCCACTCTAACAAATCTATTGCTATTGGTCAACCCCTGCAAAGCAGTTTCCCAGACCCATCCACAATGCAGCATGAGAATTGTCAACAATGGTCCTCTAAATAGTTGTTTGATTTCATCCAATAGGGAGCGCAATAGGATGAAAAGATCCACAATGACCTTGTCACTGAGCACGAGCAGCAAAAGCAGTGACTCACCACTCTCACAAAGGATCGATATCAACTCTAACAGACTAATCAAGAGATGCAAACACAAGTCGAGTAGGTAACATCAAAGTTGCGAGCCCTTTGACCCACTATTTTTTATTTAGTTATTGAACCCCCAGAGATTTTTCCTCGTGAACACTGGTCGACTGCTACGACCACATTCAAGCAGCATGCATGGGCCTAATGTCTACCACCAAGGAATTGAAGAAGAGTTTAGATGTTGTGAAATCCGCGTTGCCCAATCCGTTTTCTAGCTACATCACTGAGATCTAGCAAAGACTAACCACTATTGTTGCACTCAAAACTTAACTCACTAACTCTCTGGTGGACAGATACATTTTGATGGAGCAGGTCGATGATTGGTCAAGCAGCTTGGCCTTGAAGAATCAACCCATCTACCCACTTTGGCAAAAAATCCAACAACTCCTTGCTGCAAGGATGCAAACCAATGAAAGTAAATTGATGCAAAGATTTCACACTGGTTGGTTCGAAATGCGTCGACAAAAGATTATCTATGTGATTTCGCCGAAAAATTCCCTAAACAACGAGATTTCCTCTCTCGAAGCCTAGGTGCAACAGATTGAGGAGGAATCGGCCAAGGCTAAGAAGAATATTCACGATCTTAGGCCACCGATCCACACGCATGGAATTTATCTGCGTGAAGTGTGTGATGACATGGAGGAGCAGTGGAGCACCCTGCAGAACATCCACCCCGATCACCCGAACTCCACCACAGCGGGAGAATTCCTATAGAAGGCCAACTACATCACAGGCACTTGGAAGGCTACACTTGAGGATTACAACCACTTCCACTAAGAGACAATTTTCGTGTAGCCTGAGTTGGGGGCTTCATTTGGAAAATAAGGCCAATGTGAAGCAGAAGTACCACCGCAGGAAGCAGGACCGGCACAGCTAGAAGCAGAAGCAGCAGCCCTACAAGAAGTAGAGCTAGCACAGAAATAAAAAATAATAGCAGAGGCACTGACAAGAATAGCAACAAAGCTGAGAGTAGCAGTGCAAACAACATTCGGAATAGATTGACTTGGGGATGAGTCAAAGAACTATGGTTGGGGCCTGTTTGGGCCTTCATTTGATTTTTGAGTTTTGTGGAAAGAAAATCAAGGACAGGTGGCAGGGACAATTGTTGGATTTGTGGGGCTGACAATCGAGGGAGGGAGTAAGAACTAAGAGTGAACGGGCAATTGCGGCAAGGTGGCAAAGGAGAGGAAGAGCAACCGAGCAAGGGAAGATAGAAGGTAGCCGAGGGAAGAGTCAGTCGAGCATGAGATGAGGGGAACTAGCAGTGAGCGTGCGGAGAAAAGGATAAAAGGAAAAAGATAGCACTAGAATAGGTTGGTCATGAAGTAGATGAGAGAGGACAGGATCAATAGAGCCTTCCTCAGTTGCGGAAAGGCATGCCTAGTCCTCCGTTATGGTTATGATTGGTCTTGTTGGTCATGTTCTTTATGTATTTGGTGATCAGGCTTCGAGCATTTTGTAATATGTTATGTATTTTATTATGTTCCAAGTCAATAAAAGAAGCAGTATGGGATCTATAATGTATTGATGTTCTTTATGTGGGTTATTTAAAAATTTTAAATGAATGACTATAAGTCAAATGGTTTCTCATAATGATATGAGTATAATAGCATGATTGGATAGTGTAGATGGTTGATTGTTGTAAGTGATTGATGTCTATTGTGTGCAAACTCCTTGATACTCCATTCTACCCCATCTAACTTCAATCGTGGCATGCCTCGGGTGAGAATCCTTGCCCCTCCAGGTAAGTTGAAAATGTCAGTGTTGTTCTACACTACAATGGAGCCTTGTTGGACCCTTGTGTCTAAACCCAAGGTCTCTTCCCTGTTGTCATTTTGTGCCAACATGGTGTTCTCATAATTTTCATCTGAGTGGCAAATATTTTGGCCATCCCCAGGAAAGAATCTTTGAGGGAATCTTCGAGATTCCCAAGGGTATAGATTTTGGCGGTGTCAGAACGGGGTCAAGTTTATAGTCGTTTGACATGATTTCACACCATGAATTCAACGATGATGTTCGTTTCTAAAGTTGAGCATTGCATTTTCAGGCCATCCCCGAAAAATGGAGGTATATGAAGCAGTGTTGCCATGTCTTTCTTTAGATTTGCTAAGATGATGTTTTTATTGTTGATATCCTTATTACCATTATGTTGAAGGATACTTGTATGCTACATCATGTGAGAATTTATTAGCTTGTCATGCTGAAGCAGGGCCCATTTGAGTGAGAGTTCATATTCGAGAATGTCTCATGGAGAGACAAACCACTCTGGTTGAGGGAATTTATCCTTGTAATGACAAATAATGTACTATGTACTCATCATCATCTTGCATTGTTTAATAAAGTAGCCTTCCCACTCTTGACACGAGGCCCAAAGATGTAACCCACACTAAGTGAACTTTGTTATCAATGTGTGTGTGTCCATTGATTTGACAGTTTTTTATTATGCTTCCTCTTCCTTAAAACATGCACATATGATTGTTCATATTATTTCATATGCAATTCTATTAACATCACAGAAGTAAAAGATTTTGGTTAATTCTGGTAGCTAAAGAGATATGGATCACCTCCGATGGTGAAAGAAGAGAAAGAAGATGGAGTAGGAGATCCTACCAAATTGTTCCTCAAATAATCCCTCCAATGACAGAGGAATAAGATGATGGATATTTTTTAATAGATCCTTTGGAAGATACTAATGGGAAAAGTATCTTCATCCAATAGTCACTTCAGTGGTGTTTCCCCCTTTAAGGTACAATTTAATTTTGACATTCCCATATTTGAAGGTAAAATAGATGCGGATGATCTAGAAAAATGGTTAAATCTATTGGAAGGATATTTTTCGATCCATAATTTTTCTGATATAAAATGGATTATTTTTTCACTCTTTCAGGTCACCCCCTATGTCAAGGACTGGTGGGAAGCTTACTGTGAGAAAAGGGTCGAGGAGGAATCCTCATTATTTTCATCTACACCAACTTGGGACTCTTTTCAAGATACTATTAAGGAACAATATTTCCTTGTTAGGAGCTATGAAGACAAGTACATAAAATGGACCACGCTAGGCAAGAAAGGGACCACGAAGTGCTAGAGGTCATGAATATCTTTCATACCCTATGCACGAAGCTAGGTATCAAGGACTCAGAGCGACATCTAGTGCTCAAGTACCATGGTTGTCTGCACAAATACATCTAGGAAGAAATGGAGTTCCTAGACATATCCTCACTTAGTACACCATATCGATATGTTGTCAAGATCGAGCAGAAATTTAAAGAGAAGAAGTGAGAATTTAGATATGAGAATCCAAAGCAAATCAAGGGAAACCCCAAACCGCAAAACAAAGGATAGAGACAAGGTGGAATGACCCAGGATAACCCGATGAATCCTTAAGAAAATAATAGTAATGGGAAGATGAAGAAAGACAAAGGAAAGTGGTGTGAGTTCCACAAGAGCCCAACTCACAACATAAGTGAATGTCGCACAAAGTAGTCATTGATGGTCGAGATGAAAGCTTCATAGTCAGATGCACATTTTAACTCTGATCCAAAATTGGAAAAGGGGAAACAAATGATTGAAGTAAAACCCAATGCCATCATTGCCACCACCAAGGTTAAGAAAAGTGATCCCAAATATTTGGAGGAGGGTGAGCATCTCTTCCACTCACAGATGTGGGTAAAGGGTGCTCCGTTGTAGTTCACTGTTGATAGCGGGAGTCAAAATAACTTCATCTTACTAGAAGTCATTAAGCGGTTGGGCCTACCGACAACACCACACCTGTATCCATACATCATTAGGTGGCTCCACCAATTGTGAGATCTTCGTTTTAGTTAGTATTGTTGCCTGCCCTACAACATCAAGCCTTTAACGGATGAGGTATTGTGTGATATTTACGCCCTTGAAGTTTGTAATGTTTTATTAGGCCAACACTACTTGTGGAATTTTCATGTTGTGTATGAGTTGAGACTTCATTTTGATATTATTACTACGGGAATAAAACTATACAGGATATCAGAGGTAGCCCCACCTACTTCCATTTCTTTGATCTCTACTAAGCAATGCAGTAAGATCATCTCCCATGATGGGGAATTTATTTTCTTCTTGATTCACTCTCAAAGTAAGGGGAATATTTTGGCCACATCCATGGCCTCTAAAAATAGCTCCTCTGCATAAAAAAAGCAAGTGGATAAGGTCATGGAAGACTACAGGGGCATCTATTCCTCACCCATGGGGGTACCTTGGTACTATCAGGTCAAGCATTCAATCGATCTGACCTCCACTACACATCTACCTAAGGGGCCAATCTACCTCTATTCTCTTTTGGAAAATGAAGAAATCAAGCAACAAATCTAAGAGCTGCTACAAGAAGGGAACATCTGACCAAGTTCCTCACCTTGTGCGAGCCCAATTATACTTGTGTAGGAGAAAGATGGGACTTGGAGACTCTGCATTGATTATCAAGCACTAAACAAAATCGTATTCAGGCACAAATACCTAATCCCATGGATTGATGAGATTTTAGATTAAGATGGTTTGGATTTTCCACAGTATTATTTGAATCTTGTCGACGTTTCAAATCCCAAAGGGGTTCCATCTTTAGGACAGTGAATAAATGAAAGAAGATTCAAACATCCAAAAGGAAGATGAATAAACAATGAATAAACAAAATTATTTAAAAAGAGTCTACTAAAATCTTAAATTAATTAACAAAAAAACAAAACAAAAACAAAAACAAAAAAAAAACAACCTAAACCTAAATTAATGCATTAGAAATGAAAAAATATAGAAATAAATGACAAATAATAAATAATTATTAATAATATCATTATTTATATATAATAATAATTAATTATTCAATATAATAAATAATTAATCATTATTATAAATAAATAATCATTAATAATGTTAACTAATTTAATTGTTTATTTATTACAACTAATAATTGTACTAATTAATTAATTATAAATAAACAATTATTTAGTTAGTAATAAATAAACAATAAATATTAATTTAATTATTAATAGGATATTTATTTATAATAATAATTAATTTATTTATTTATTATAATAAATAATTAATTATTATAATAAATAAATAAAATAATTAAATATTTTTTGTAAGCTAGGGTGGGACTCTCCGATTTACATGTCCATTAAGTACCCCTCAACGGGGACAAGGTAGCCCAAGATTTGAACCCAAGACTTCTGGTTTGGTGAGACTTCATTTCCATGGCCCTTGCCGCTTGAGCTACCCCATGTGGACAAATAAATAAAATAATTATTATTAATAATCGATTATTATTATTTATTCATTATTTGTCATTTATTAATATATTTTTTCATTTCTAATGCATTAATTTAGGTTTAGGTTTTTTATAATTTATTAATTTAGGATTTTAGTCGGTGTTTTTAATAATTTTGTTCATTCATTATTTATTCATCTTCCTTTTGGTTGTTTGACTCTTCTTTCATTCATCCATAGTCTTGAAGATGGATCCTTTTTGGGATTTGAAACATTTACAAGATTCAAATAATATGTGGAAAATCCAAACCATTTTTTTCTAAAAATAAGGTCACAGAAATTTAAAATCTAACATTGATGACCTTCTTAACTAGCTTAAGGGGGATAAGTACTTTAACAAGATTGGTTTGAAGTCTGGTTATCACCAAGTTCCAATAAGACCCACAAAATAATGGAAGATTGCCTTCAAGTCCAAGGAGGGCCTCTTTGAGTGGTGGGTCATGCCCTTCGGTTTAACAAATGCCCCTACAACCTTTATGGGGATGGTGGATGACATCTTGCAACCTTTCACCAACTCATTCATGGTTGTAAATCTAGATGATATCCTCATCTTCAGCAAGAGTTGGGAAAAAAATTGCAAAATATTTGATAGGTCCTTCAAATCCTATAGCAGCACAAGCTATGTGCCAACCTATATAAATTCTCCTTTGGCATGGACCAGGTCCAATATTTAGGATACATAATTTATGCGAAAGGTGTGCATGTGGATCCACCTAAGATCTAATTCACTGGGGATAGGTCGACCCCAACGACTCTAACAGAGGCTTGCATTTTCTTGGGCCTTGCTAATTTCTATCAGAGATTCATGTTGGGGTTCTCTCATATCACTTGGACCTTGAGTCAAGTCACCAAAGGTTGAGAAAAAGCAAAGTTTTTTGGTCTCAGCCAGAACAAAAGGCATTCATTGAACTAAAAGACCACATGTGCTCCTCACCATGTCAGAACTACAACATCCATTTGAGATTGAGACATACGCCCCCGAGTATGTTATTGGTGCAACCCTCACTCAACAAGGGCATCCAATGGCCTATTATAGTGATACACTCTATGTATTATTCGAAGGCACCCAACCTATGATAAGGAAATGTATTCTATTGTGCATACTTGACGATAATGGAAACATTATATTATGGGGAAGGAGACGATCATCCACACGGATCACCGACCTCTTAAATTTATGCAGACATAGGGGAAGTTTTATAACGATTGATAATATAAATGGTCTGCATAGCTGAAAAAATTCCATTTGAACATTAAATATTAGAAGGGTAGGACCGAACACATCATGTAAAAAAATTGTGTAGGTTAACCCGATAGTGCAATATAAATCAAAGCAGAATATTGTAACCTACTTCTACTATCAATTTGCGGAAACTTAAAGATCGAGCTGAACAATATAACCATAAGAAGAAGAATCAGTAGCACAATACACATGAAAATACTTTGGGGAAAGCCTCAACTAAAAACCCAACACTATTGTATTATCATACATGGTGGAAATACAGGAATTATACAAAGCCTTAGCTCTCATAGTTAGCCAGCTCTCAGTACAATTCTCACAGATGCTCACAGGAAATATTGGCTTCTCTAGAGCCTTCCTCTCTGTCCTCCAAGCTCCTATTTCCTGGCGCTATTCCTTGTTGATGATTCTCCTTTACCAAGTGGAAAACCAATCCTTAAAAACTGCGCAATCCTCAAGGATAAATCCTTGACTGCATGCATGAGTTTTCTCCATGAGAAAACACATGCAACTGATAATACACTATTCTTGAACATTCATCTCAGCTAGGTCTTTCTCATAATAGACATGAATGAGTTTCTGATGAGGGAATCTTCAGTTAACTGGAGTAGCACTAGTTGAGTGCAGTAATGCATCAACTGACTGTTAACTCATTATTAGTTCCTCAAATAGTTTGGAACTAATTTAACTGGACTTAACTCAGTAAACTGAGTTAACTAATTACAACTCAAATATAACTCAATCTTATCTCCTTAATTTAAGGGATAACTCTTGCATGACTTCAGAATGACTTCTAACTTGAATTTCTCCAACTAATTAATTTAAAATAAATTAATTAATTATTTCCAAGTAGATGTTAAGACTAAATTCGATTTTAATTCAAGGACAAATTAAATTCGAATATTCTTGTTGCCATATTTCAACACGTCACGGACTACCTTAGTCGGCCCCTGATTGTGGCACTAAGCACAGTTCTCAACTCTTGTGGGCATAAACCTTTGGATGGCCACAGATATATGAAAATGATTCAAAAGTCATTGCCACCTTCAAGATGTTTATTGTTGGAAATTTGTTTTAAGACTTCTGCCTTCAAGATGGACTATTGTGATAGGTGGGACATATTTTCTATTATTCAAGTGAGTGTTCCAAGTTGGTTTGGGAGGCGCATTACATATGGGTTACAAGACACTTTGGTTTGGAGAAGACAATGGCAGTACTGCAGAAGTATTTTTATTGTCCAAAACTCTAATAGGATGTTTATAGGTTTTAACCCTGTAAAGAAATTACCTGCAAACGAATTATTCAAACAAAAAAAATATACAATGGTGAGAACATAAAACAAATATACACAGATATTTTCCCCTGGATCCCAAAACCGAGACTACTAGACTGATTTTCCGTTATATTCCTTTCAATGTTATAATACATATATATACATGTTGAATCATTCATAAACCCCAATCCATAACCCATGATTAGAACATAATTGTATTTCCCTTTACCGCATCTACAAAATACCATGGGAAGAAAAGCATCATAACCAAAACGATGTGCAAAACCAATGCACTAAACCATGGGTAGCTTCGCCCACCATCTTTGGGCCTTCCCCCCATCCTTGGGTCCACATAAAAATAAAATTTTCCTAGGGAGTTTCCCTAAACCCCATGTAGGGGGTCTACAGCCCCGTTCAAACCCTACGACACGAGGGGTTTTCGCCCCCCACCCCCTAGCACAAATTACAGCATGTGGGCCTAGTCATGGAAATAATATAACACATACCCAACAATGCTAGAAAATATATTATATATTGCACTGCCTATGCCATCACAAAGATAACCATTAAGAATAAAGGCATGTACACTCTGTTGCCTACTCCTAACCGGCCTTGGGAATCCATCTCCATGGAATATATGTCTAGCCTCGCTTCCACCAAGCATGGTAATGACTATTTGTTTGTGGTCATTGACAGATTTTCGAAGATGGCCATATTGGTTGCCTACAATAAGAGCATCACAGCAAAAGCCACTGCCAAGTTATTCTTTGAACGAGTGTGGGTACACTTTCAGATCCTATAGACAATTGTATCATATTGGGATAGCATGTTCCTAAGTGCATTTTGGTTGAGCTTATGTTCATTTTTGGACACCAAGCTCACCAAGTCAACCGCATTCCACTCCCGGACTAATGGCCAGACAGAGGTCATCAACAAGATGATAGTGCACATATTAAACATGTACAACTCTAAGAATCCACGAGCATGGTATGAGTGTCTCCCCTATGTGCAACACAGCTACAATGTAACTCTCCATATCTCAATGGCCACGTCCCCTTTTAGTTCGACCTGGGATTTCAACCATTTTGTCCCATTGATGTTGCAACGCCTCTTGCAACTACAAAAATAGAATTTTCACATGTTCAATCCGAAGTTGATAAGGCCATCAAGTTTATTGAATGCATTTAGCAAATCCACTAGCAGTTTCATGATATCCTAGATAATGTCAATAATAAGTACAAGCAATGCCATGATCAACATTAGGTGCCAAGTAAGTTTCAAGTGGGTGATAAGTTCTTGTTCCATTTTCAGAAGGAACATCTTGCTAGAGCCCATCGGAAGCTTCGACCACTCTGATATGTGCCTTACACCATCATAAACGTTGTGGCTGACATCTCCCTATTCCTTGGCATGCACTTAGTATTCAATGTGAAAAAAAATCTTCCATACTTTCCACCATTGTTGGACACATCAAATATTGCTAAGTCGTTGTCACCAATAGATCTCAACCCAGATTGCATTGAACACGCCATAATTGATTAGATCATGGAAACACAAATTAAGAACACTTGTCAACATATGATCCAATTGTATCGGGTTGTCAAAGCCAGTCATCTCCTGCACCAAGGAAAGTGTCTCAAAAAGGATCAAGTTCGGCAGAATTTTCCTCACCTCACAGAGGCACTCAACACAATCGGGACCATTGCTTCCTAATGGGGGAGGACTAATCCAGGTGGATATTGATGGTTGCCCACCTTTTCCACTTGGACCCTCAACACCATTTTCTATATGTTCCCTACTTTTCAGCACAATTTCATAGTTCGGAAGTTTTCTATTTCTGGCAGTTTTTGGGTCCTAAACTTTTGAAGTTGTTTTGAGGCCCTAAACAATGTTTTTTGGGTAAATGAGAAAAAACGTATTGAATATTTATATTTGTAGTTGAAATTTTTTGTCCTCTGACGTCATTTCTAATGGGCTATTATGCACACCAAACAGAGATCAAATGCCAAAGTTACAACCCTGGGAAGTTGACATTCCAGCGAACCATGTTGAGGCCCATACCTTTTGGTGCTTCATCTCCTAGGATTAGGTTTTTGGATGTTTAAGGATTCTCATTGTTTATTCATGATAAAAAGGTCTTCAAGCCTCATTGTAACATATTTCGAGCCATGTAGCCATCATATCTTTTATCAGAGATAATTTCCATCGCCTGAGTTGGTTTGCATTCATTCTGCATGTAAAAAGTAAATAACATTTGATATTTATTAATTGAAATTTAGTTTTGACGTGTCTCTATGTTTCTATTTTAAATTTGTATTTAATTTCATTCCTTTATAAATATGGATCAGTGATACCAAAACAGTCTTCTATTTCTTTATTTTTTTGTGCATGTCCCCAATGAGGTTGGGGTATATGGAGTTAGGACTCAAACTACTTGAACCCTTGCAATATAGGCCTCATGGACCCCAACGGCCTCCCATGGTGGAAGAAAATAAATATGAGGGAGTAGCAAATCCTATAAAAAAAATTCTCGAAGAAGACCTCGAGCGACAAAGGAATGAGATGATGGATAATTATTCCTAAATCCTTCCGAGGATACCAATGGGAAAATCATATTCATCCAGTAGTCACTTTGTAAGCGCCACCCCTTTTAAGGTACATGTTAATTTTGAAATTCCCATATTTGAAGGCTAGTTAGACATAGATGCTCTAGATAAATGTATAAATCTTTTGGAAGGATCATTTTTGGTCCATAATTTTTCCGATGGAGAATATATTACTTTTCAACTCCTTAAGGTTGCACCCCATGTCAAGGATTGGTGGGAAACTTATTGTGAGAAAATGGTTTAGGAGGAATCCTCACTATTTTCCACCACACCCTCTTGCGAATCTTTTCGAGATGCTTAGTAAGGAACAGTATTGCCATATTGGGAGCTATGAAGATAAGTACATAAAATGGACCACACTATGACAAGAAAGGGATAAAGAATTGCTATATTTCATGAATATATTTCATACCCTATACACAAAGTTCAATATCAAGTAATCTTAGTGACATCTGGTGCTAAAGTATCATGGTTTTCTACACAAATAAATCTATGCAGAAATGGAGCTCCTAGACATCTCCTCGTTTGGTGTAGCATAACGATATGTTATCAAGATTGAGCATAAATTTAAACAGAAGAATCAAAACTTTGAATTTGCAAATCTGAAGCAAGGAAAGGGCACCCTCAAACCACATAACAAACGATACCACTAAGGTGAAATGGCACAGGACAACCCATCAAAGCGACAAGCAAATAATAGCAATGGAAGATGAAGAAACACACAGGAAAGTGGTGTGAGATCCATAAGAGCCCCACTCACGAGACAACTGAATTTTGTGCAAATAATTCACTCGTGGTTGAGCTAAAAGATTCAGATTTAGATGTGTGATTTGACTCTAAGCCAAAACCTGACAAGGGGAAACAAATATTTGATGCAGAACCCAACACAATTGTTGTCACCGCAAAGGTTAAGAAAAGTGATCTCAGATATCTAGAGGAGGGTGAGCTTCTCTTCCACTCATATATATGGGTGAAGGGTGCTCTGATGCAGTTCATAGTCGATAGCGAGAGTCAAAATAACCTAATCTCAACAAAGTTTGTAGTGTTTGAGCCTTTTGAAAACACCACACCCACAGCCATACACCATCGGGTGGCTCCACTAAGGACGATATATCTGCATCAACTAGTAGTGTCGTTTGACCTACAACATCAAGCCTTTCGTGAACGAGGTATTATGTGATATTTCTCCCCTTGAAGTTTGTGATGTTTTATTATGCCAACCATAGTTTTGGAAGCGTCGTGTTTTGTATGAGTCTAGACCTCATACTTTTATTATTACTTTGGGCAAAAAAATATACAAGATATTAGAGGTAGCCCCACCTACCAGCATTTCTTTAATCTTTGCTAAGAAATGCAGTAAGATCATCTCCCAAACTGGGAAAAAAAAATTATTCTTGATTCACTTTGAAAGTAAGGGGAATATTTTGGCCATGTCCATATAATCCATAAAGGGATCCTCAATGCAAAAGAAGCAAGTGGATAAGGTAATGAAAGAGTACAGGGAGATCTTCTCCTCACCCACTGGGGTACCTTTGCACTTTTATGCCAAGCATTTGATCAATCTGACCCTCGCTTCCCCTTTACCTAATGAGAAAATCTATCGTCGCTCTCTTCTAGAAAATGAAAAAAATCAAGGGGAAGATCCAGGAGTTGCTACCAAAAGGGCACATCCGACCAATTTTCTCACGTTGTGGGATCCCAATTGTACTCGTGCAGAAGAAAGATGGGACCTAGATACTATGCATTGATTATCAGGCATTGAACAAAATCACAGTCAGGCACAGATGCTCGATCCCATAGATTGATGACCTTGTTGACCAAATCAAGCGGGATAAGTACTTAAACAAAATTAATTTGAATTTTGATTATCACCAAGTTCCAATAGAACCCAAGGATGTATGGAAGATTGCCTTCAAATACAAGGAGGATATCTTTGAGTGGTGGTTCATACCCTTTGGGTTTACAAATGTCCTTACAGCTTTTATGAGGTTAATGGATGACATTTTTTGACCTTTCACCAACTCATTCATGGTTGTATATCTAGATGATATCCTCATCTTCATCAAGATTGCGCACAAAAATTGCAACATATTCCACAGATCCTTCAAACCATGTGGAAATACAAGCTATGTGCCAACCTAGAGAAGTGCTCCTTTGGCGTCGACCAGGTCCAATATCTTGGCATGAGCGAAGGGTGCATGTAGATCCAGCTAAGATCCAAGTCATTCGGGATTGGTCATCCCCAACAAATCTAGCAGAGTTTTTTGTAGCTTCTTGCGCCTTGCTAATTTCTATCATAGATTCATGTCGGGGTTATCTCATATCACTTTTACCTTGAGTTAAGTTACCAAGGGTGGAGAAAAAGAAAAAGAAAAAATTGGTCTGAGTCACAACGGAAGGAATTCATTGAACTAAAATACTGCATTTTCTCTACACCAGACCTCACCTTACCATACCTACAACATCCATTTGAGAATGAGACAAATGCCTCCGAGTATGTTATTGGTTCATTCCTCACTTAACAAGAGCATCTAGTGGCCTATCACACACACAGTCTTTGATACTATTCGAAGTTACCCCACCTATGATAAGGAAATTTATTATATCGTGCAGGGCTTCTGGTAATAGAAACATGATATTCTGGGGAAGGAGACGATCATCCACACATATATTAACCTCCTCAAATTATACAGGCACAGGGGAAGTTGCAAAATGATCCCCATTTTAAATGGTCCAAATAACTGCAACAATTCCATTTGAACATTAAATACAAGAAGAGTGGCACCAATCATGTATCAAACTTCCTAGTCGACCCCCAATTGTGACACTAAGCATAATTCTCAACTCTTTTGGGCACAAAAACTCTGGATGGGCACAAAATGACTTGAAATTCACTGCCACCTACAAGATGTTGATGTTTAGAAACATAGTTCAATACTTCCACCTTTAGGATGGACTATTGTGTTATTTACGACATCTTTTTGTTCCTTCAAGTGATTGTGCCAAACTGGTTAGGGAGGTGCATTACAGCTAGGTCATTTGATACTTAGTTGTGGAGAAGATAGTGTAAGTACTGCATAAGTGTTTTTTTTGGCAAAAATTGTAATAGGATGTTGGAAAATATATCATATCCTCCACTATATGTGCCATTCCCAAGCTAAACATTAAAAAGAAAGGTTTGTACACACCTCTACCTACTCCTAGCTAGCCTCGGAAATCCATATCCATGGACTATATTTCTAGCCTTCCCTCTACCAAGCATGGTAATGACTTTGTGTTTTTGGTTGTTGATATATTTTCTAAGATGGCCATATTGGATGCCTACAAGAAGAGTATCACAGTAGAATTGACTACCACCTCTTATTCAAACAAGTGTGGGTACATTTTGGGATCCCACGGACCATTATATTAGATCGGGATAGCATGTTCCTAAGTGAATTACGGTTGAGCCTCTAGTCATTATTGGACACCAAGCTAACCAAGTCGACTGCATTCCACCCCCAGACTGGTGGTCAAACAGAGGTCATCAACGGGATAATAGTGCACATATTATGAATTTACAACTCTAAACATCCATGAACATGAGATGAGAGTATCCTCTATGTGAAACATAGCTATAATAGAGCTCTCCATAGCTCAGCTGGCCATAACCTCTTTCAGGTGGGCCTCATATTTCAACCACTGTGTCTCATTGATGTTGCAATGCCTCTTACAACTACATAAACAGAGTATGCACATGCTCAATTCGAAGCTGATATGGACATAAAGTTTATTGAACACATTCAACACATCTCCCAGCAGGTTCATGATATCCTAGATAAATTCAATACTAAGTACAAACAATGTCATGTTTAGCATTGGGTGCCACATAACTTTCAAGTCAATGACAAGATTTAGCTGCATTTGCACAAGGAACACCTTGTTGGATCCCATCGGAAGCTTCGACCACTCCAATATGGGTCTTACACCATCACCAAGGTTATTGATGGCAACACCTTAGAGATAAGGATCCCCCCATTCCCTGCCCAGCACCTATTATTTAATGTGAATTTCCTTCAGCCATACTTTCCACCATTGTTGGACACATCATAGATTGTTGATAAGATGACACCAACAGATCTCAACCCATATTTCATTAAACAGGACACAACTGATCAGATAATGTACGCTCAAATTAAGAACACTCGCTAATAGAGGATCCAACTGTATCAGGTTATTAAATTCAGCCAACTCCTACCCCAAGGAATGTGGCTCACCAGGGACCAAGTTCAGGAGAAGTTTCTTCACCTCATGGAAGCACTTAACGCAAAGGGGACCATTTCTTCCAAAGTGGGAAGGATTGATACAAGTGGATATTGGTGGCCACCCACCTATTCAACTTGGATCCCCAACATTGTTTTCTATCAGTTTCCTTTTTTTAGCACAGTTTCCTATTTTGGTAGTTTTCTATTTTTGGCAATTTTTAGGTTATGAATTTATGGAGTCGATTTGGGACCATCAACAATGTTTTTTTGGGAAATGAGAAAAATAAATCAAAGATCAATGTTTTCATTCAAAAAAATGTGTCCTCGAATATACCTTTATAATGTGTTATCGTGTGTGCCAAACAGTGATCATATGCCAAAGTTATGACCCCGGGAAGTTGATGTTACAACTAGCCCCATCGAGGCCCATATCGTTTGGTGCTTCATCTCCTAGGGTTAGGTTTTTGGATGTTTAAGGTTTCTCATTTTTCTTCGTGATAAAAAGGCCTCTAAGCCTCATTGTAACACAATTTTAAAGGCATGTATCCATCACATATCTTCTAAAAGATAAACTACCATCAACTAAGCTACTTTGCTTTCATTCTATCTGCATTTTTTATTTACTAATTGAAGTTTAGTTTCATTGTACTTATGTGTTTCTATTTTAAATTTATATTTCATTTTGTTCCTTCATAAATCTGGATTAGTGGTATCATAGCAATCTACTCTTTCTCTATTTTTCTATGCATTTACCAACGAAGTCAGGGAATAAGGAGTTGGGAATTAAAATGCTTAAACCCTTGTAATACCTTCCTTTCCAACCCTGACGACCTCCAATGATGGAAGAAAAGAAATACGAGGGAAAAATAGATCCTATCAAATTCTTTCTCAAAGAAGCCCTCAAGCGACAGACACAATGATATGATGGATAATTTTTCCTAGACCCTTTGGTGGATACCAATGGGTGAAGAATATTCACACATCAGTCACTTTGAAGGCACCTCCCCTTTAAGTTACAATTTAATTTTTACATTACCGTATTTGAAGGCGAGAGAGATGTAAATGCTCTTCGATAAATAGTTAAATTTGTTGGAAGGATTTTTTTTGAACCCTAGTTTTTCCAATAGAGAAAATATTACTTGTGCACTCCTTAAGACCACCCCCATGTCAAGGACTGGTGGGAAACTTACTGTGAGAAAAGGACCGAGGAGGAATCCTCACTATTTTTAGTCCCACCCTCTTAGGACTCTTTCTAAAATTCTGTTAAGAAACAGTATTACCCTATTTGGATCTATGAATAAAAGTACATAAAATGGACCACACTACGATAGGAAAGGGACTAAAGTGCCATAGTTCATGAATATCTTTCATACTCTACACACGAAGCTAGGTATCAAGGAAACTAACCAACATCTCATGATAAAGTATCATGGCAGTCTGCAAAAATGGATCCAATTATAAATGGAGTTCATGGAAATCTCCTCACTTAGTGCAGCATACCAATATGTTTTCAATATTAGGCAGAAGTTTAAACAAAAGAAGTGAGATTGTGGATTTGTGAACCTGAAGCAGGTAAAGGTCACCCCCAATCCTTAGAGAAAAGGATAGAGCCAAGGTGGAATGATCTAGGACAATTTGTTGAAGCTGCAAGAAAATAATAGTAATGAGAAGATGAATAAAGACACAAGAAAGTGGTGTGAGTTCCACAGGAGCCCCAGTGAATGTCACGCAAAGCAGTCACTGGTGACCGAGTTGAAAGCTTCAGAGTCAGACGCAAGTTCTGACTCTGAGCTAGAACCCAACAAGGGGAAACAAATCATTGACATAGAACCTAATGCCACCATTCCCACCACCAATGTTAAGAAATTTAATCCTAAAAATTTGAAGGAGGGTGAGCGTCTCTTCCACTCAGAGATGAGGGTGAAGGGTGCTCCGATGTACTTCATTTTCAATAGTGGGAATCAAAAGAACCTCATCTCAGATGTTAAGTGGTTAGGCCTACCAACAACACCAAACCCATAGCCATACACCATCAGGTGGCTCCACTAACGGAAAGATCTTCATGTGATTTAGCAATGTCGTTTATCGTACAGTATCAAGCCTTTAAGGGACAAGGTATTGTATGACGCTTCTCACCTTTAATTTTATGATATTTTATTAGGCTAACCATACTTGTGGAAGGGTTGTGTTATGTATGAGTCCATACCTCATAATGTTATTATTAATTTGGGAAGAAACCTATACAAGATACCGAAGGTAGCCCCACATACCACCATTTCTTTGATCTTTTCTACGCAATGCAGTATGATCATCTCCAAACTACAATTTTTTTTTCTTTGTTATTCGCTCTCAAAGTAAGGGGAATATCACGTCCACATCCATGGCCTCTAGAAAAGGCTCCTTCATGAAGCAGAAACAAGTGGATAAGGTCATTGAACAGTACAAGAGCATCTTCTCCTCACCCGCGGGGGTACCTTTGCACTGTCAGGTAAAGCATTTGATCAATCTAACCTGCAATGCACCTATACCTGATGAGTCAATATACCACCACTCTCTTTTGCAAAATGAATAAATCAAGTGGAAAATCTAGGGGTTGCTACAGAAAGGGCACATTTGACCAAGTTCCTCACCTTGTGGGACCCTAATTTTACTCATGCAGAAAAAAGATGGGACCTGGAGACTTTGCATTTATTATTGGGCACTAAAAAAATAACAATTAGGAAAAAATACATGATCCCAATTATTGATGACCTTCTTGACTAGCTCAAGGGGGCTAAGAAATTCAATAAGATTGATTTGAATTTCGGCTATCACCAAGTTCCAATAGAACCCATGGATTCATGGAAGACTACCTTCAAGTCCAAGGAGGGTATCTTTGAGTGGCTGGTCATGCCATTCCAGTTGAAAATTTCCCCTGCAACTTTTATGAGGTTGATATGACATCCGCTAGTAGGTTCATGATATCCTAGATAAAGATAATATAAAGTACAAACAATTTATAATCAGCATCAGATGCCACATAAGTTTCAAATGGGTGACAATATTTGGTTGAATTTGTAGAAAGCACACCTTGTTGGATCCCATCAAAAGCTTCTCCCACTCTGATACGAGCCTTACACCATCACTAAGGATGTAGGTGACAATTCCTTTGAGCTAAGCATCCCCCTATTCCTTTTCCTACACCTAGTATTCAATGTGGACTACTTTCGACCATACTTTCCACCATTGTTGGACACATCAAACATTGTTAAGAAGCTAACACCAACGGAGCTCAACCCATATTGGATTGAATGGGCCACAACTAATATGATCATGGAAACACAAATCAAGAACACTCTCCAATAGAAGATTCAACTGTATTGGGTTGTCAAAGTCAACAATCTCCTACACCAAGGCAAGTGGCTCACCAGGGACCAAGTTCAAGAGAAGTTTCCTCACCTCATGGAGGAATTCAATGCAATGGGGACCATTTCTTCCTAGGGTAGGAGGACTGATCTAGGTGGATAGGGGTGGCCACAATCCTATTGCACTTGGACCCCCAATGTTGTTTTCTATTAGTTTCCTATTTTTCATCACAGTTTCTTATTTTGGTAGTTTTATATTTTTGGCAGTTTTCGAGTCATGAACTTCTAGAGACGTTTTGAGGCCCTAAACAATGTTTTATAGGGAAATGGAAGAAATTGAATGAAATATTGATGTTCTCACATGAAAGTTATTTTCCTCAGATAGACCTTTATAATGAGCTATCGTGCACACCAAATGGATAT
The DNA here is from genome assembly GCA_000404065.3 of Pinus taeda. Classification (NCBI taxonomy): domain Eukaryota; kingdom Viridiplantae; phylum Streptophyta; class Pinopsida; order Pinales; family Pinaceae; genus Pinus; species Pinus taeda. Next base: position 64,381 of record APFE030050903.1, read on the forward strand.
CTTATCCCAAAGTTACAACCCCGGGAAGTTGAAATTCTAACTAACCCCACTGGGGCCCATACCTTTTGGTGCTTCATCTCCTAGGGTTAGGTTTTCGGATGTTTTGGGTTTCTCATTGTTTCTTCCTGATAAAAATTCCTTTGAGCCTCATTGTAACATAATTGTTTGGAAGGCATGTTGTTGTTACATCTCTTCTCAAAGACAAGCTATCATCGTCCAAGCTAATTTTCTTTCATTCAGCATGTAAAACGTTTTCAAAATTTTCTATTTATTAATTGAATTTCAGTTTTATTGTATTCATGTGTTTCTTTGTTAAATATGTATTTCATTTCATTCCTTCATAAATCCAGATAAGTGGTACCAAAATGGTTTTCTATTTATTTATTTTCTTTACATGTCCCCAACAAGGTCAGAGCATAAGGAGTTGGGACTTGAACTGCTTGAACCCTTGAAATACCATTATTTCCAACCCTGATGTCCTCCCATGGTGAAACAAGAGAAAGGTAAGGGAGCAGGAGATCCTATCAAATTATTGCTCGTATAATCCCTCAAGCGATAGAGGAACGAAATGATTGATAATTTTTCCCAGATCCTTTGGCGAATACCAATGGGTCAAGCATATTCATCCAACATGTACTTCGAAGGCGCCACCCCCTTTATGGTACAAGTTAATTTTGACATTCCCATATTTGAAGGCCAGATAGACACCAATTCTCTAGATAAATGGTTAAATCTGTTGGAAGGATATTTCTCGGTCCATAATTTTTCTGATAGAGAGAATTTTACTTTTGCACTCCTTAAGGTCACCCCCCATGCCAAGTATTGGTAAGAAACTTACTGTGAGCAAAGGGTCGATGAGGAATCTTCACTATTTTTAGCTACACCCTATTGGGACTCTTTCTAAGATGTTGTTAAGGAAAATTATTTTCTTGCTGAGAGCTATGAATACAAGTACATAAAATGGGCCATACTATGGGAGGAAAGGGACCAAGAAGCACTAGAGTTCACAAATATCTTTTAAAAAATACCCTATGCATGAAGTTGGGTGTCAAGGACATTGAGCGACATCTGGTTCTTGAGTACCATAGTTGTATGCACAAATATATATAGGTAGAAATTGAGTTCTTGGACATCTCCTTACTTGGTGCAGCCTACCGCTGCGGCTATCAAGATCGAGCAAAAATTTAAAGAGAAGAAGTGAGACTTTGGATCTATGAATCCAAAGTAGTGAAAAATCACCTCCAAACTACATAATAAAGGAAAGAGCCAATGTGAAACAACCCAGTACAACCCATAAAAGCTGAAAGCAAGGAATAGCAATGGGAAGATGAAGAAATACATAAGAAAGTGGTGTGAGTTCCACAAGAACCCCACTCACAACACAAGTGAATTTCATGCAAAGAAGTCACTAGTGGTTGATCTGAAAGCTTCAAAGTCAAATGCATATTCTGAATCTGAGCTAGAACTTGACAATGGGAAAAAATCATTGATGCAAAACCCAAGGCCAAGGTTTCAGCCACCAAGGTTAAGAAAAGTGAGTCCAAAGATCCAAAGGAGGGTGAATGTCTCTTCCACTCACATATGTGGGTGAAGGTGCTATGTTGTATTTAATTGTTGATAATGGGATTCAAAAAACCTCATCTCAGTAGAGGTCGTTAAGAGGTTGGGCCTACCAAAAAACTTTACCCACAGCCATACACCATTAGGTAGCTCCACCAAAGGAAAGATCTTTGTGTCATCCAACAGAGTTTCCTTCCCTACAGCATCAAGCCTTTCACAAATGAGGTATTGGGCAATGTTTCTTCCCTTGAAGTTTGTGATGTTTTATTATGCCACCAATACTTCTGGAAGCATCATTTTGTGTATGAGTCTAGACCTCGTATTGTTATTATTAATTTGGGCAAAAAACTATATAGGATATCATGAGTAGCCCCACCTACTTCCATTTCCTTGATCTCTACTAATAAATGTAACAATATCATCTCTTAGACTTGGAAAAGTTTTTTCTTCTTGATTTGCTCTCAAAGTAAGGGGAAGATCATGGCCACATCCATGGCCTCTAGAAAGGGATGCTCTACGTAGCAAAATCAAGTGGATAAGGTCAAGGAAGAGTATAGGGTCATCTTCTCCTCACCCATGGAGGAACGTGTTACGAATATAAATTATATAAATTAAATGTTACAAATATAAATTATATAAAATAAAAATGTAAATATTAAATAATCAAATATTGATTATGTTAAATATTCATTAAGTTAAATGAAAAGACATGTCTAAAAGACATGACTAGTATTGGAAGGAGACTTGCCTAGGTATAAATATGGGTCCTCATTGTAAAATTCACCATCACTTATACATTTTTATATATAATAAATTATTATTACAAAATAACTCTTGTGTATTTTTACATTAAAAAACCAACAAGCTATAGGTTTTGTTGCTTCAGTGGTATCAGAACCATTTTGCACAATAAAATCATGCAAGTCTTTGAACGTTGTTCACCGTACAATATGCCATAACATTCACGTCCCCAATTATTGGATCGGTTTAGTAAAATTCAAGAAGCATTTCAGCGTTAAGAAAAATAATATGCAGAATTTAAAGCATGTCTAAAGGAAATCAATAATAAGGAAGATGATAGTGACAGTGAAGAAACGAAACAAGGTGAAGCCAGAAAAGAAGATTTTGATTAGAATGATGATAATGAAAATGAAGATGTAATAGATAATTATAAATATGAAAAAGATCAAGATGATGATTCTGATCAAGCTGATATAGGTCAAGATGAGGATGAGGATGAGGTGGATGAGGACTATCTTGAGAAATGAGAAGATAAACAATATCATAACAATGAAGAAGATGTTTCCAATGAAAAACTACCATCTGTTTCTCTAGAGAAAAAGTAGGCTTTTGAAGATGTGGAGAATGTAAATGCCTTTGAGAAAATAGGCATGGTAGGTGAAGACAATTCAATTATTACTGCACCAGAGGTCGATAATGATCAAGAAAAAATTTATGAGATATGTGCAACCCCTATTTCTAATAGGAATGAAGGTGAAAGAGAGGTAAGCATTGCTTTAATAGATGGGAGGTAAGGCACACCAGGAAGCATCTTAAAGAGTGTTGATACAAGAAGTGGTAAGAACATACCCAGTGATAGGCTAAATATTGTGGTTCAGAAGGATATGAATAATAACTATAAATCACATTTGATTGATGGGTGTCGAAGTGCAGGTAGAACACAACCAGGAAAATGCTTCAGAGTTTATATAGAAAAGAGTTTCCATAATGATCTTCAAGCACATACATACCCATAGATTTTACGTTCCAATCTAGCAAATGTGGTTCTTAATCTGAAAAACTTGGGAATTGATGATTTAGTACACTTTGACTTTATGGACCCACCTGCTCCAGAAACTCTGATGCGAGCATTAGATATTTTAATTATTCAGGTGCTTTAGATGATGATGGAAATATAAAAAAATTAGGAGAATTAATGAGTGAGTTTCCTTTGGATCCTCAAATGTCAAAAATGTTAGTTGTTAGTCCCAAAATCAACTGCTCCAATGAAATCCTTTCCATCATTGCAATATTATCAGTCCACAATTGCTTTCTGTGGCCTAGAGAAGCTCAAGAAGCTGCAGATGCATCAAAAGCTCATTTTGCACACACTAATGGAGATCATCTGATGATGTTAAAAGTGTACCATGCTTATAAGTCGAATAATGAGGATCCAACATGGTGTTACGAGAATTTTATCAATACAATAGCCCTCAAATCTACAGACAATGAGACAACAACTTGTACGCATAATGAACATATGCAACCAAATTTTGTGCAACACTGACTTCAATAGTTGTGATTATTATGTGAATATATGAAAGGCAAGGCTAGCAGGGGATTTCATGCATGCCACACACAAGGAGAATACAAGCCACTATCTAATAGTTAAAGATAATCAGATAGTCCATTTACATCCATCTAATTGTCTTGATCACCAGCCTGAATGGATCATATACAACAAATATGTATTAACAAGTAGGAACTTCATTCGTACTATCACAAATGTTTGTGGTGAGTAGCTGATAGATACGCACCTCATTATTATGATTTGAGCAATTTTCCACAGTGTGAGGCAAGGTATGTTTTGGAGAGAAACTACATTAAGCGTGTGAGGGATGATTAATATGAAACAAAAGATGATGAAAATGAAAATTTTGATGACAGTTTCCACGAATTCTATGTGCATCAACGCACAGAGCAGGACAAAATTAACGCCATAATCAAACAATTCATGCCAGAGCAGATGGACAAATATGAGTTCTATCGACGCTCTCAGTTTAAGCAGGACAGCAAGAGAAAGTTGTTGAAGGAAGTTACAGGTTGCCCTGTGTCCCTCAAAATGACGACTCTTATGTCAAGGATGCAAACTATGTCAAAATATATTACAAACTTCCATCGAGCCTCCAAAAACATGGCACCTTCTCCAGTCTATGCCAAGATACCTCTATCACGATCGTCTAGTTTTGTTCCTGAAAATTAGTGTGCGTAATCGACCATTCGTACTCACCTTTCGCCTGCCACCTGATTTTCTGACAACCTTGCCACTGACTTCCGGTCTGTCAAATTGTATTCCACTTTGGTTTTTGTCCCTACACATGGGATCATTCAAACCATCAACATGAGTCAACATTTCAATTGCCATTTTTGTCCATATGCCCATTAGTTAGTGTCACATAAACCAACTATATAATTAATTAAAAGTATATACATGACCAAGGTGTATCAAATTGAAAGATTGAATATAAATGTAAAAATCCTTACCATTTTCTTCGTAATTTCCCTGAAATTTTAGATGCAGAAAATCGTACATATCAAATTGGAAGAGCTAATATAAATATAAAAAACAAAGGCTGATAGGAGCTTATAAAATTGTGTTCACGTGTACTATTTGTGATGACACAGTGATTCCCTTGATCTTAGATGTGCATTTTGGTTTCAACTTAACGTCTCGCAGTCATAAATTACAATTCATGGAATTGAGAGGTGATGTGAAACCTAACATACATTTTTATCATACTCTTCAAATTTTTTATAATTTGCAATAAAATTTAATTTAGGTGATATAAGAAAACTAAAGCTGTGGAAAAAAATAAGAGGGGAGATAGAGAAACCCTAGCTTTATGACAGCATTTAAAAAAAAAAAAAAAAAACTTAGTTTCAAGATAACATTACTGGAAAAATTCTACATGCTAAGGCACCAGTAATGAATTACATATGCCAAGATGAAAAGCGCAAATTGAAGAAATTTGTTCGGGGTTAAGATGAAGGAAATTTCCAACAACAAGCTTTGAGGACAAAGCTTTTCGAAGAGGAAGGCAATGTTATGAATATAAATTATATAAAACCAATGTTACAAATATAAATTATATAAAATAAAATAAATAAAAATGTAAATATTAAATAAACAAATATTAATTATGTTAAATAGTCATTAAGTTAAATGAAAAGACATGTTTGGTCTTGGAAGGACACCTTCCTACGTATAAATCCGGGTCCTCATTGTAACATTCACCATCACTTATACATTTTTATATATAATAAAGTATTATTACAAAATACCTATTGTGTATTTTTACATTAAAAATCCAACAAGCTACAGGTTTTTTTGTTTCATAACCTTTACACTGTCAAGTGAAGCATTCGATCAATCTTCCCCCTAGTGCACCTCTACCTAATGGGCCAATCTATCATCGCTCTCTTCTGGAAAACAAAGAAATCAACCGACAAATCCAAGAGTTGCTACAAAAAGGGCACATCCAACCAAGTTAATAAAATCTGAGTTAAGAACTAATACCCAATCCCATGGATTGATGTCCTTCTTGACTAGCTCAATCGGGCTAAGTACTTCAACAAGATTGATTTGAATGTTGGCTATCACTGAGCTCCAATAGAACCCATGGATGTATGGAAGACTTCCTTCAAGTCCAAGGAGGGTCTATTTGGTTGGTCATGCCCTTCGAGTTAACAAATGGCCCTACAACTTTTATGAGGTTGATGGATGACATCTTGCAACCTTTCACCAACTCATTTGTGGTTGTATATCTGGATGATATTCTTATCTTAAATAAGATTTTGGAAAATCACGTACAACATATTCAGCATGTCCTTCAAACCCCATGCTAGCACAAGCTATGTTTCAACCTCTAGAAATGATCCTTTGGCATGGACCAGGTCTAATATCTAGGCTACATAATTGATGAGAAAGGTGTGCATGTAGATATAGCTAAGATCCAAGTCATTCAGGATTGGTTAGTCGTGATGACTCTAACAAATATTTTCAACTTCTTAGGCCTTGCTAATTTCTATCGGAGATTCGTATTGGGGTTCACTGATATCACTTGCTCCTTGAGTCAATTTACCAAGGGTGGAGCAAAAGAAAAGTTTTTTTGGTATGAGTCATAATATAAGGCATTAATTGAGCTAAAACACCATCTTTGCTTTGCACCATTCCTCACCTTTCCAGGTATTCAATAGCCATTTAATATTAAGACGGATGCCTCTCAGTATATTATTGGTGCATTCCTCACTCAGTAAGGGAATCCAGTAGCCTATCTCAGTGATATGCTCACTGGTATTGTTCGAAGGTACTCCGCCTATTATAATGAAATTTATTCTATCGTACATGTATGTTGTCAATGGAAACATTATATTCTGGGGAAGGTGATGATTCATCCACACAGATCATCGACCTCTTCAATTTATGCAGGCACAAGGAAATTACAGAATGATCACCATTAGAAACGGTATACATACCCTGAAAAAAATAAATAAATAAAATAAAATAAAATAAAATAAACTAAATAAAATAAATAAAATAAAAATAAATAAATAAATAATATAAATAAATATATAAATAAATAATAATAAATAATATATAATAATATAACTATATAATATAATATATATTATATATATATTATATATATATATAATATATATATATAATATATATATATATATATATATAATATAAAAAATAAATCCATTTTAACATTAAATACAAGAAGGGTAGCATCAATCACATCGCAAATTGCCTTAGCCAACCCCTAATTATGGCACTAAGCACAGTTCTCAACTCTTGTAGGATTGAAACCCCTGGATGGTCACGCAGTTATATGAAAATGACTTGGAATTCATTGCCACCTACAAGATGTTGATGGATGGAAAGAAAATTCAATACTTCCACCTTCATCATGGATTGTTGTGTTATTTGGGACATCTTTGTGTTCTTTCAAGTGAGCGTGCCAAGCTAGTTTGGGAGGCACATTATAGTCGGGTTGCATGACACTTTGGTGTGGAGAAGATAGTGGTAGTACTATAGAAGTATTTTTATTAGCCAAAACTATGATAGGATGTTGGAAAATATATCATATCATGCATTGTTTGTGTCATCACCAAGCCAACCATTGAGAAGAAAGGCATGTACACTCCTCTACCTACTCTTGGTTGGCCTTGGGAATCTATCTCCATGGACCATATGCTTTTCCTCACTTCTACCAAAAATGGTAATGACTCTTTGTTTGTGTTCGTTTATATATTTTCTAAGATGGCCATATTGGCTGCCTACAAGAAGAGTATCATTGTAGAAGTCAGTACCAAGCTCTTTTTCAAACGTGTGGTTACATTTTGGGATCCTGCATACCATTATATCAAATCAAGATAGCAGGTTCCTAAGTGAATTTTGTTCAAGCCTTTGGCAATTGTTGGACACCAAGCTCACCAACTTCATTGCAATCCTCCCCTAGACTAATGGCCAGACATGATATTTATGTTTGGAAATTACTAAGAGCAGGGGTGAATCAATAATTTTAAACTTCAATTTTTTCTCAACTTAAATTTCTTCTTATGTACCTCATGACTTATATATATGATCAATTATTAATTGTTTATTTTTGTAGTTGCCAGAGATAAATATTTGCATAAATTCTTATTCAGAATTCAAGAGCATTCACATAATATTCAAGAAACAACACATGAAGACACCATATATAAGTGGAAACTAATAAGGGATAAAACCACGAACTTTTGGCTGAAAGTGATGTGAAGGCAAGCTCCTACTTCCCAATTGCATAAGATTTTTGTAGGCTCCAACCTACAAGAGGCTTCTACCCCAAAGAAGATTCAACTCCCACATGTTGGCATTATGATACATATGTTGTACTTGATGGCAACCCACTCATCTCAGATGATAAATTATAGTGCAGCAAAGTTCACGCACTTTCATGAAGATAAAAGTTTATTTCATGTAGAGAAAAGTTCACGCACTTTTATGCAGAGA
>APFE030050903.1:73261-100877 GCA_000404065.3 Pinus taeda
TTTCTCCCGCATTGGGTTTCCACCTTATATGGTGTTCATGTGTGTGCCTTATGTGTGATGATCTATTCTATGTTACTGCATCTGTTAACTGATAATATGGTTGATAATGTTCTAATGCACTCATTGAAGATCAATTAACTTAATCATAAGAAGTTGTGGAAGTAGCATATATGAATCTGAATATGGAAATGAAAAATTTTTATTGATGTGATAATACTGATTCACCCCCCCCCTCTCAGTATTATTTCCAACAACATAAAGTTTTTTGTAGGATACCACCACAAGAAACTCTTGCCTCAACAAGCTACAACATGCTCTTTATCAAGCTACAACTTGAAAGGAGACTGCAATTTCAATCACAATACAAAGTCAAGTGTTCTGGTTACCTTATATAATATTTTATTGTCAATTCTGCTGCACAACTTCTCTACTTCTCTTCTACAGTTTTGTTCCTCTTCTATTGCTACTCGTGAACCCTCTCATACAAACTGCATAACTCCAAAAAAAATCCATTTTCCATTCAACAACGTATTATTTATAAGCATGTCTTATTGGTTGTTTGTATTCTCTGCAGGAATATGAAATGAGGCATTGTCTCTTGGTCTTCTAAAATTGTTCACTACCTGTCTCTTCATTTTCAAATCTAAAAAAATAAATAAATAAAAATAAAAATAAAAATAATAATAATAATATAAAATAATAAAAAATAGATTCGTATTGGCCACATTTTTTAACCTTGTACCATAAAGTTTTCTTGTTTAATGAAAGCATATGTTTTCCAGTATGTGTCTCAATATATCATGTCTTGTTTTCATCAATGACAACCAATCAACAATGTTCAACCTTCACATCAATTATCATAGCCTTTGCGTGACCAATCAACAATGTATATCATTCACACTAATTATCATAGCCTTTGCACTTCGCATCACTTTTAGCTTTTGCATTCAACATAAATTAATCTTAACACAATCAAAGCCAATAAATTAGGTCAATGACCTTAACATGATCATTTGACATCAATACCAACATTACCAACATTCTCCCCCTTTGGCATTGATGGCAACATAGTTATTCCTCTACCTACATTCCTTTTTCTTACCTCCCCCTTTGACATCAATGGAAAGAGGTGATAGTGACGAAGCATTTTGTTGTTCAAGTCACTTGAGTAATTTGATTGTTGTAGAGAATAATCAATAGTGAAAAACCTTTCTCGTAATATCCCTCAAATGCAAAATATCCAATGCAATGTTGCAAACCTATTATTTGCAAGTTCACAACAAAAAAAGTTAACATATATCCTTGTTTACAGTATCAAGCATGTTACTTATTACTTATTATCAATGCTATATCATCGTTTTTTTTGTGTGAAATACCCTTTGATAAATTAGGGCACAAAACCCTGAAATTTTCCTTAGAAGTTGAGGCAAAGAAATTCACTATTGTAAATTTGGGATTGTGACCATACAATACCAAACTCAATAAATCTCTTTCTACATAGCGAATCATTGAACAAAAGGGGTTGAACCATGCATTTTCTCCAAAATGTGTTGCTTAATGAATCTGCTCCAATGAATATACAAAACATGAATATATACCATATATACCATAAGTGTTGAACATTGAATCTTCTCCAAAAGGCATTGAATCATTTTATATTAATTATCTCTTTTCATTTTTAGGTTTAGGATTTTTAATAAGAAACTAATATATTTTATATATTGTGTAGTATAGTATATATAATTATAGTATTATATTATATAGTTTGATTCGTTTGTACGTTGGTCTCGCGATAAACACTATCAACGCACAACTTCGGCCAATAAAAATGTTAGAGGCCATAAACACTATAGAAATAGCATATAAACGTAGGATACTTCGGCCAATAAAAACGTCAGAGGCCATTGTAATATATAAACATCATAGCAATAGCATATAAACGTTGGAGACTTCAGCCAATAAAAACGTTGGAGGCCATTAATATATAAACATTGATGGAGGTCATTGTAATATATAAACGCTGGAGACTTTTAATATATAAACATTGGAGAACATTAATATATAAAATGCACCATTGTAATATCATATAAATTCTAGAAAATATTAAAGCCAACATATATCAATATTGGCAACATATTAACACCAATATTTATCAACATTGCCAGGGATAATATTAACGTTACCAATCACCACAACATTGTTGTAGAATTTAATTGTATTAAGGGTAACTAAATGTATTTAATGTAATACATTATTGCTATTCAAATGTAATATGTTACTAACGTTTTCCAACTCAACGTTGATCAACGCTCCACCTCAACGTTCCAACTCAACATTGCTCCAATGCTATCCAACTCAACACTGCTCCAATGCTGCTATATAAATGCTTGGATAGGCATTATATATGATATCAACCATTGTTGTAGACTGCATTATATCAACTCAAAGAGTTTGATCATGTGACAAACTTTTGCATGACCGATGGATTATTATTTTCTTGGCACAGTTATACAATATACAAGTCGATGTAAGAGAAAGTGGTGAGTCTTATTTTGATTACACATGAGTATGCTTCCTAACCAAAACCCAACCAACAAATATTTAACTAAAGAGTACGCGATTAACAGGTTTCTTTTTGAAGCTTTGGTTGCCTACATTGATTACTTAAAACCCATTCTAAATAATACAATGTTCATGGCACTACTTGGAGGGAGGTGAAGAGCAAGGCAGATATGGACCCAGATGAACTCCAGGTTGTACAAGATCTACTGGAGCCATTCTTAGCAGTCCCCAATGGGTATGGTCACTTGGCACAACACATGGCAGCAGGGTGGCATACAAAGATCGCTTGGCCTCCACACACCCCTTCAATGCGCCATAGTGAGTAAGGTTGGCATTAAGTTCCCACATGCAGGCAGCCCTCTCACTCACGATGACGATATATGCCATGCTCAGCACAGGAATTTGGTCAGTGTGTTTCGGGTAATGAAGTGAGAGGTTGTAGAGGGAATTGGGTTTATGCTCTGGACTGCCCTGCTGAGATCATGGCAGCGGGCAAGCGAGGATTGCAGGGAATGGGATAATCCGAATGAGCGGAAGTCTTGGCCATGTATTTCCCGTGGGATCCCAGCACTTTGGAGGTGGCCAAGGCTTCAAGCCCTACCCTTGGGTACTCTAGTTTGTCCATCGAGTAGCTTGTGTTGTCAACAGAGGAGAAGTCTAGCCTCAGCTCTTAGCCTAATTTTGTATTTGTTAGTCCTCTTCGTCCCAGTTGCTACCTGTTACATAGTAATTTGTCACTATCCTCATCTTAGTCCCTCTGCTCTGTCATGTGTCAAATAAACATGTCCGTATATTCCCACTGATGTAAGAAGATTAAGCAAATGCTCTCTGTTGCTGCAAATTGACCCTCATTCCCTAAGTTTCTACCTCATCGCGAGTAAATCCTTAATATACGTGACGATCCCATATCATAAACTGTCTCATAGCGACTCCATCGCAGGTGTACATCTGTTTCCCACGACGGTCGGATTTCTAGACCCAGCGCGAGGTTATGAGCTATATATGTTATAGACATATTTGGGCACTGCAACCCCAATCTCATATGTCCATAAAAAAAGGGTTTTTGAGCCCCTAAAAGTGTTGTTTCAATAGCTAATTACATCATCTCCTAGAAGTTCTCCCTGAAAAACTACTCAAAACTAGTCAAAAATGGACCATACAGACTGCTCAGTGCTAAGGGTGCGATGCATCTCACCTGCTACATGCAGAAAGTGCGATGCATACCTAAAAGCCCTTTTATAGGGTGCAGTGAGCAAGAGCAGACAAATGGCAGAGGCAGTTGGCTAGGTGGAAACCTATAGAATCTTCTAGAAACTTCCCATTTGACACTTGCCTCTCTGAATTCACCCAGGGATGAGTAAGAGATCATGAAATCTCCAAGTGGAACCAAGAACTATCAGAGAAATGACACTAATCAAAAACCCAGAAGCTGACTCACCCACCTACAAATATCTATATATGGATCCCTCATCCTAGAGATCCAGGGGCTAGAATTTTGTATCTTGTAAGGAAGTGTTGTTGGTTTCTCTGTGGAACATCATAGTGTTGGGTGATCTAGCTTTTCATAGGGTGAAGAGGGCTTTCATGCTAGGAGGATGGCGATGGGTCAGATCAATGGGTTGTAATCCTCTCTTCTACTACTTCTATCAATAAATCTATTTGAATTTTCCTCCATATTCTTGTATATCTCTAAATCTTGTATTAATATATGCATTTGTATAGTTAATATATATATGATCCTATATTGTTTATGGCTATATATCTCTATGCTTTGATGGTATTACGCTGCTTTGACTCTATAGGTGTTCTTTGAAGCGGGACTGTTGCACAAAAAATTGTCACCTTGACATTCTGAAATCTGTGTGAGTCCATTACCACTCATACTTTCCTCCTTTGCAAGTCTTAAGCCTCACTTCCTCATATCAAGCCTTGAAAATAAGAGAAAGCCCTCAAAAGTCTATAAAACTCTGGTTCCACACTTTCTCTTAGCATTACCTACAGTCCTGCACCTAAAGGTCATGGTCCCCTGCGCACCGGACTGCTCTGTCTCTGTGTTATGGGTGCAGACCCCTGTAAAAGTCAAAAAGGCGCAAGTATATTCTTAAAAACTCACTTTGAGTCATTTCTAGAAGCTTCTGGAAGGAACCTTGAGGTGGCAAGTTCGCTCCCTTAAGGTTCATGCATCCCATACCTTAAGGAGCTAACCCCTTGATGTGAGGAGCTTATCCCTTTGAAGGAGGACTCTATTCGTTCATAGGTGGACCTATAACCTCCTTCCTCTGCACTATAAAATGAAGCATTGAGCTGGTTACTGGGGAGGTTGAAAGCTGAATATTTTTGAGGTGAAATGCTGCTGGAACTTAGTCTTCCTAATTGAGCTTTTATGAGGAGAGATTACATACCTCTTTGATCTCATTTGGAAGAGTGTAAGGCTTGTCCAAGTAAAGGAGATTCATGTTTCGAACCCTAGGAAGAGCTTGTTCAACATCAAGGCTGAAAAGGTTGTAAGGTTCTTCTACTTCAAAGTTAATACAAATAAGTTTGTTTTTCTTAATAAGTTGTGTTTTATGGTTTATTTTATGGATTCCTTGATCACCATAATGAACATGATTTATGATATTATCTATGCAGGTGTTATTTGATGTTTTCTTGTTTGTGATTGTAGGTTCTCAAAAGGAAACTCTTTCAGACGGTTGAAGGATGGCTGCTACAAACTAGCGTTGGACTTAAGGTAGGGTCTAAACACGTCTATAGTTTTTGTTTATGAATCGTATATGTTTAGAGAAAGATAGATTTGCTTGTTCTACTTGTTGCTAAATATCTTTTGATACTAGGGAGATCAGCTTTGTCCACAAGATCGATTTATCCGGCCAACAAATTGGCGACTCCGCTAGGGAACTGAATTTGGTTTTTGGTTTTCCTTTGTCTTTGACTTGAGAAACTTGTTTTCGTTTCTGGTTTTTGCTTGATGTGTGTTTTATTGCGTAGTTTTTAGGATCTGGATTATTTTTTGTTTTTTCGAAGTTTTCAGGGGATCGCACTTTCTTCTTATATATAATGCGGGCATCTCTGCACTTTTCCTTTAGTACACAAAGCGATACTGCATCTGGTTCTTCTGGAAGACTGCGGACCCTGTGAAATTTTTTGAAAAACCTAAAATGTTTTCATCTAGTTAAGTTGAGGTTTCATTTATGGCTTTTAGTGTCTACCCAGATCTGCATGTGTTCTGTCAAAAATCTCTTATGAATAAGTTCCATTGGTATTTTTGTTTTAGATGACTTTCTAGAAGTTTTACATGCCTGGATTGGTTTTCACTTGGTCTCTGTAGTGACTCAAAGATTAGAAACCTAAGAAACCTTAGATTACCCTGGTGTCTTTTTGCCTTCTTGATGAGTCTAACTGGTTTTTGAAATCTGTCCTTTGTGAGAAATAGATTTCGTTTTCTCTTTGCAAATCTTTGAACGAACTTGGTTATAAGTTTTCAATTTAATTTTTATAAAAGAAAACATATTTGGATGTTTTCTGATTGATTTGTTATTTTGAATGAATTAATCCTTAGTTTACTAAATAACTAAGTAAAACGTCCTCAAAAAGAATTGAAGCTTTTATACATTAGGTTTTTAGAAGTTTTTAGATCTCAAAATTAGTTTTTGTAGTTTTGAGTGTTTTCTAGAAATTGCAGAATCTCTTTTGAAGGAAATTGTTTTTTTGTAGTTTTGAGTGTTGAAAAAAGGAAAGGGATTTATTGTAAGCATAATTAGTAGTCTCGTTTTGAGTTCTTATTGAAAAAAGACAAAAAGGTTTTCTTTTCATTTACATGTTGAAAGAAATATTTGTTTTTCAAAGAATTGCATTCTCGAACTCTTTCTTTTAGCTAGGAGTTCATTGAAAGAAAAACAGATTGTTTATCATTCTAGGTACATTTTTTAGTGTTTTTGGAGTCAAGTCTTCACACCATCAAAGTTTCATTTCCATACCTATTGACTGAAGGAACAACCTATAAAAGTAACGCTTAATTAAAATTGATCTAGCAAACTTTTTTATTTCTAGGGCTCTTATCACCAATATAGCTTAGGCTAGTATCTTGGAGTAGGGAGTAATTAACTCTCCAAGATAGTTAAAACAAACAAGTAGTTATATCTTGCAGTAGTAAAATTATCCAATTGTAATTGATACATTCTGGGAAGCTCCTCTTAAAGGATTCAATCACGAGATTATGTCCAAACCTTTGAGACAATCAAGTCTGTCTCATTGGGAAAGATAGAAGATTTGCACGTATTATAAACAGTAAACCTCGGATTAACCATTGTCGAGGAGCCTGGGGTCACTTGTTGGTAAACCTTGGATTAATCATGTCGAGAAGCCTTCAAGGGGATTGAGCTTTGTTACTCTGCCCTTGCACGTAGATTGGATCGTAGATTGTTCCCCTATTTGTATTTGTTGTTGTTGGCAACCTTAGTGTCCATAAACTTAAGATTATTTCCTAAGTTGACGGTGAAGGACGGGTCTCACTGTACCTGGAGCAGACGTCGACTAGACTCACTTGGACTCTCTGGGGGGTTCTCTTCACTTGAGATGGTTTTGTGAAGAAACTTGTGCCAATATATTTCATTGAGTAGATTTTCGGGGTAACTGTTCCAACCGCCCTTTCTATATTAAATTTTACAACGTTGGATTTCATCACCAACTAGTGTTTTTAGTACGGGAAGTTACTATTTGTGTGTGATTTCAACTCTTAGATTTTTTAGGCGTGTGATTCAATTGTTTGTTTCTTTAGAGACTTTAGGTGGTTTTATTGAAATTTTCTTTGTTTGCGTGTGAGTAATTAAATATTTAATCGTGGCTGAATTACCGAGACAATATCGTAGGCTTCGGGGGAAACCTCTTGAGTATACACCAAGCCAACTTGAAGGGATATGAGCTCTTGTATCACCTAGTGATAGTAGAGTTGGGTCACTAGAAGCCCGAGAATCATCCTTAATTATTCATCCTGACTATCAAGTACAGACAATAGAGTATATTTCTGAGCCAATTTCACTTTCTGAAGTTACTGGTAGTATTTCTCCTACTAGTGGATTAGTTGAAGAACCTGAAATTAGAACCGAACCTGCTGCTACTCCATCTTCAGGATTTGCTTCTCCAACTTCTAGTGGTCCTAGTTCACCCAGGGTAGGAAATATCATTACCCAAAATCTTCCTTCTGGACTCATTTCTATTGAAGAACTTGTTAGCCCGGACGAAGATATAACTCTTCCTGAAAATCAACCAACTTTAGAACTTAGGGAGCGTGAATCAATTTTCTACAGTCCTTTTAGGAGTGACGCTTGGTACGTATCATTGACAAATTTTTTAGAAAACCCGGGTCTCAGTTTTTCACCACCTTGAATTCATTTTCATCCTACACCCAGAGGCTATTATCCTCCATTGAATATGTCGAGACAGTCATCTATGTTTTCCCAAACACCAGAAACATTTTTATATGGCAGTCCTTCTATTCCTTCGAGGTACCAGTCACTCACTAGTACTTTTTCAGGAGCATCTCCTCAACCAATCAGACATGATATATCAACTAGTAATAATGGAACTCCACAGTTGAGTGCAAAAGAAATCCTTATGATGTCTAGTACTATTCCAAATCCACAACCCCAAGGTAGTCAGTTACCGCCTAGAGGGCAACCTCAAGGTAGTCAGTTACCATCTAGGGGGCAACCTCAAGGTAGTCAATTATCGCCTGGGGGGCAACCTCAAGGTAGTCAGTTACCGCGTGGGGGGCAACCTCAAGGACAGTGCATACCGTCAGGACAATACATACCTCAAGGTCAACCCCAGACTCAGTACATACCTCAAGGTCAACCTCAGTATCAATATATACCTCAAGGTCAACCCCAGTTTTAGTACGTGCCTCAAGGTTATCAACCTCAAGGTCAATACTCAACTCAAGGTTTCCAACCACCTTCTGGTCAACCATTTGTACAAGGAGTTGTAAATGTACCACTTAATTATCAGCCCTACGCTCAACCCGGTTATGGTCCTCCATATGCACAACCTTTTATGGGTCCATACCCCGGAACGAATATGATGTAAGATCCATCTCAAATTCAATAGACCATGCAACCAAATGTGTAGTTATAAAGTCAACCTGGACAACCTTTAGTTGCTGGTCCAACCCAGCAACCTGTCCAGCCTACTATTCAAACTTCTGCACCTGGTTCAGTTCAGCAGTTTGGGCCTAGTTCACCTCAGACTCCGCCTCAAACTACTGTTGCAACTACTGCAGCCTCTGTTCAATCCACACCTGTTTCTAGAGTACCGATAGCTCCGGTTTCCACTGTTCCTGTATCAATGAAAACTCCTCAAGCCTCTTTACCACAGTCAGGACCCACAGTTCAGACTTCGGTCCAAATGCCTGTAGGACAAGCTAGTCCAAGTATGGTTGTCACAAGTCAACCGCAATTCACTTATCAACCATACCAGGGACACTATCAATTCGGTTCTATTGTACAAAACCCAGTCTATCAGTATCAACCGTGCCCTAGCTATACTTATCAGCAGCCTCAACAACCCCAGTTTGGTTCGGTTAATCCTGGTTTCCTAGGAGGTTATAATATTCCTAATGCAAATCCAATTCCAGGTTATCCTGGATATCCTCCTCCTGGGTCTGGTCTTGTTACCCAAGGTTTTCACAACCCTAACCATTAGTTACCATTCATTGCAACTTTGGATTTACCTGATTTGTCACGCCTTACGAACGATCTGATTTACTATCTTCCGTATTGGCCGCCAATGCCTAATAAGTTGCCTAGTGATATCCCGAAGTTTGAGGGTAAGTCAGGAGAAGATCCATCAAATCATGTGATGACTTATCACCTCTGGTGTGCATCTAATTCCATCATTGATGAATCAATTCGCTTACGTCTTTTTCAACGAACTCTAATTGGTCTTGCTGCCAAATGGTACATTGAGTTACCACGAGGCTCTTTTTATAATTTTAGTCAGTTAGCGACCTCTTTATTAACTCATTTTCAGTTGCCTGTCAGATACGACAATGGCATGGAATTGTTAAATTCATTAAAACAATCCACGTCCACATATATTTCTGATCATATTCATGAATGGCGACGTAGACAACATTTAGTGAAAGTTTTCATTCTGGATCAAATTTTAGCGGAATGGTTCGTAAAATCATTATTACCTAAAATCACTAAATATGTAGCTAAGGCATGAGTTGTTAGTGAAGAGCAATTAATTTCTCAGGCTCAGTACCTTGACCTCATATATACGCAGTCAGGTACTTTACGTGAAAAAATCCCCGACCTTCCGAAACATAATCAAATAACTGCAGCTCCTTTAGGGTCTCATGCCGCTGATGGTATGATTGGTTCAGTTAGTACCAAAAGCAAGAAGAAATCTTCAAATAATTCCTCTCCTATTATAACTTTACCAGATTCCTCGACAAGAGACTCTTCCGCTGAAATTCCTGTCGATATCCATGTCGTAGAATCATCTATGGGAAAATCAAAATACGGTGGTAAAAAGAAGGGGAAGAAGAAAAATAAACAAAACTCAAAAGAGAAAACAGATAAAAATAAATCTACTGACAAGAAATGTAAACCTCGCTATCCTTGTCTCATTTGTGATGAGGAGCATTTTACAAAAGACTGTCCACATCGAGCAGAAGTTTCAAAAATCGTCAAAGGTTCTCAAATTCCTGTTGTCTTGAAGGATCCTTTTCCTAATCAAGATATTAAGATGATCTGTTCTTCCTCAAATGCCTCAGACGAACCCATTATGATGATGTCTCATGTCAGGATTGTGACGCGATCGCAAGATTATGGTAGTAAAAATCTTGTTGGTGGTAAAGAAGTAGAATCTTCTAGTTCAAACCCATCAACTACAACTCCTCCTAGTTCTGATCCACTACAGATCGAGAAACCCAACCCTAACTTAGTAATAAAACCGCTTGCTAAAGGTATACTTTGGAAATCATCTTTCAATCCACATGCGAGAGCTGCTTAGAATTATAACATTGTTGAAGACTTAGCTATTTCCCCTTCAGCAATGTTGGCTTTGGAAGTGCTGCAATCATGTCCAGCACAGTGTAAATTACTATTGTCTGCTATAGGAGTTGTTGATATTCAGGATTCAAGCCTAATAATCTTCGATTTAGAGAATAGTACACCCCGCCTACCTCATCAAATGGCTTTCCAAATTCCATTGTTAGTCAAAAACAGACCTTGCTTTTGGACTGTTATTGATGAGGGAGCTTCTACGTGTATTATGTCGATCCAATGTTGGAGATCACTTGGTTCTCCTACACTCAATCAACCTCTGACGATTCTAAAGGATTTTGATGGCTGAGGGTTCCATCCTTCTGGCATTTTGCAGGATTACCTATAGGGGTCGAAGGAAAAACTATAAATCTAGATATGGAAGTGGTCGATGCCCCTCTAGATTATAACCTTCTCTTAGGTCGCAGTTCGTCTTACGCTATGACTCCTATTGTTTCATCGGTCTTTCGGCTTATCAAGTTTCCTCATAATGGAAAGATCGTTACGGTAGACTAGCTGACTTTTTTTTCATCCAACCTAGTGTCTTCAGATAGTATTCATCATGTTTGTAAAACAACTATCCCTTATAAGGATGTTGGGGTAGGCTTGATTAAATATTCTGGTTTACTAGGAAATTTTTCCTTCCCTCCTCCTAATGTATCGCCTTCTGTTGCAACTATTCATATGATTTCATTGAACACTATTTCTTTTTATGATCCTTGGATTGTACCTTCCGATTCTAAGATGGATTCATTTGGTAACACGATGCCTTTGAGTCCCTTTGAAATTGCATATCAGGTTGTACAGTCGTTTTCTGACTCTTGTTCAACTGAAATTGATCTAATGAATGTGTCCCATGGGGAATCACTTTCAATATCAACCTCAGCTTCAACAACATTTTCTGAGTTTGTTCATGCTGATGAGCAGATTCATGAATTTTTGTCTGTTGATGATTTACCATGGGAAGATCTTCATCATCGATCTTCGTTTCTACCTGAGCTTGATCATTTTGAAAATGATTTTTCATCTATTTTTACTACTGACCATGTCAAAGAACCACAGAATCCATTGCAACATCTTGATTCTGAGTTAAATTTGGGAAATATCTCTCGAACGGTTCTTATTGACATTTCAGTTAAACCTGGAATTATTAAAAACATTCATATAGTTGCTTCCTGTACGGACGATAAAATCGAAACTTATAAAGCCCTATTTCAAGAATTATGTGACGTGTTTGCCTAGTCATATGAAGAAATGCCAGGAATCGATCCATCAATTGTTGTCCATAAAATTAAAACTTACCCGGATGCGAAACTTGTCTGGCAACGTTTGCGTCAGATACATCCAAGAAAATTTGCCGCTATTAAAGTTGAAGTTGAGAAATTACTTCGAGCAGGTTTCATTTATCCAATTCCTTTAACAGATTGGGTATCGAATATGGTTCCTGTCAACAGAAAGCAAGGAACGATAAGAATATGTATCGATTATAGGGATATTAATCGAGCTTGTCCTAAAGACAATTATCCAACCCCCTATATCGATCAAATTATTGATGATTGTGCCGGCAGCGAAATGTTCTCCTTTATGGATGGTTTTTCCGGTTATAATCAAATCAACATACTCCCTGCTGATCAACCTAAAACCGTTTTCATTTGTCCATGGGGGACATTTGCTTATTGCAAATTACCTTTTGGATTGAAGAATGCTGGAGCAACTTTTCAAAGGGCTATGTCTTATGCATTTCATGACATCAAGCACATTGTGCAGCCTTATCTCGATGATCTACTTGGCCATTCATTACATAGAGCCGATCATCTCACTCATTTACGAGCAATCTTTATGAGATGTAGGCATTATTGAATTAGGTTGAATCCACACAAATGTGTATTTTGTATAGAAACGGGTATTTTACTGGGATTTTTCGTTTCAAAAGCCGACATTCATGTCAATCCCTCGAAAGTTGAAGCTATCATCAAATTACCTCCTCCTTCGACTCTTCGCCAACTCAAAAGTTTGCAAGGGAAAGCAAACTTTTCACATTGTTTCATTCCTAACTACGTCGAGATAACGAAAGGTTTTACTAGGTTGTTGAAACAGAATACTCCATTCTTTTGGGATGAGATAGCTGACAAATATTTTGATGCACTTAAACACGCGTTAACCCATGCACCATTATTGCATCCTCCCAACTACAACCAAGATTACTTTTTGTACCTCACCGCTTCTCATTTCACCATTGGGATGGTTTTAGTTCAGGAAGATGAATTCAACAGTGAACATGTGATTTACTATCTTAGTCAAACTCTTAATCCGACTGAGCTTAAATATTCGCATGTGGAGAAACTGGCCTTGGCGACTGTTCAAGTTGTCCAAAGATTTCGTCACTACATCTTATTACGCAAAACCATAGTAATTTTTTACTATAACCCTGTGATGTATATCTTGACCAAACAATTGCTAGGGGGCAAGTATTCCAAATGGATAGTTATCCTACAGGAATTTGACTTGGAATTTGAAAAATCCAAGGTAAAGAAATCTTTGATTTTTGCAGAACTGATGTGTGATTTCCCGCGTACTGATACTAAAACTGTGGCGGAAGAGCCCATTGCGAACGAATCCTTGTTTCTTATCAGTACTCTTGATCCATGGTATGGAGATATTATTGTTTATCTCCAGACCCAATCTTTTTGACTTGAAATCTCACGATCTCAGTGACGGAAAATACGTTTCCAATCCCAACAATACAATATTATTGGTGATACACTCTATCATCGTGGGGTGGATTCTGTTTTCTGACATTGTCTAACTCATGAAGAAGCTGAAAAGGTTCTAAATGACTGTCACTCTAGAGCATGTGGCGGTCATATGTCTGGGTATGCCATAGCCCAAAATATATTGCGCGCTAGTTATTTCTGGCCATCCTTATTCAAAGATTGTATCTATGCAGTCCAGAAATACCACAATTGTCAAATTGTTTATCGTAAGATGCGTGCTCCACCTGCTCCTCTCCACCCTATAATTGTCATCGGTCCTTTTGCAAAGTGGGGTATTGAATTTATTACATGTAACCCTCACTCGGCCGAGGGGCATGCGTATATCATCCTTGCAGTAGATTATTTTACTAAGTGGGCCGAGGCGATGCCTACATTTTTAGCAAACAGCAAAATTGCTACAACTTTCATTTTCAATCATATAATTGCTAGATTCGGTGTTCCTCAAGATATTATCACTGATCATGGAAATTATTTTCGAAACATCATGATGACTAAACTGACAGATCGACTTGGCCTGCATCACGATAGTTCCACTCCATATTACCCACAGGCTAATGGTCTGGTTGAAGCTATCAATAAATTTCTAGTCACTATGATCCAACGAATCATTGGTATTCATAGATCGAATTGGCATAACATGTTATTTTCAGCACTTTGGGCATATCGAAGTTCAGTAAAAACATCAACTGGTTTCACTCCTTTTCAACTAGTTTACGGTTTGGAAGTAGTATTACCTATTGAATGTGAAATTCCATCATTGCAAATAGCCATAGAATTACTCCCAGCCACTTCTCAAGAGGAGAAACATTTTTTGTACTTAGCTCAGCGAGATGAGAATCGACGCAATGTTGCATTAGTAATCGAAACTCATGCGAAATGAATAAAAGCTCAGTATGACCGAAATGTTACTCATAATTTTTCGAAAGGAGACCAAGTTTTACTATACGATCAAGCTAACGATAAGCTAGGGGCTGGAAAATTTGTACCTATGTGGCATGGTCCTTATATTGTTAAGCAAAAGCTGGCAAAAGGGGCCTATGAATTGGTAGATTTTGACGATGTCTCTTTGGGTAAACCCAGAAATGGGCTTTATCTGAAAAGATATTATGCTTAAATTTTGGTGTGGAGATTTGTGTTAGATTTGTTTCTTTATAGCTGGTGTGTTTTAGATTAGGAAAGTGCACCTAGTTTAGAGAGTGATTTTATCATTAGTCTTGCTTATCTTGATTTTAGTCTTGATATTGCAGATGTCGATGTCTCTTCAAACTTAGATTGGTTTCGTTGATGGTGCTTGTCGTAGTACACGGAACATTTCTTCTGCAGCTTGGGTTATCTATTCACCCTCTGATGAGTTAGTATCTATGCATTGGGTAAGCCTCGGTCAAACAACGAATAACATTGCAGAGTATAGTGCAGTGATTGAGTTATTATCTGAATCCATCTCATTTGGGATTCGGAGTTTGATTGTTAGGTTAGATTCTGAACTCGTTGTATTACAGCTTAACAGGGTTTATGCCATTAGAAATCCAGTGTTATTAAGATTATTTTTGAGAGTTTGTCTCTTGGAATGTGAATTTGATTACATTGAATATCAGCATATTCCAAGATATTTAAATACATTAGCAGATGCAGTTGCTTCTCGTATGATAAATAGACATTTGCAATAATCAAAACAGTAAATCTATAACATTCCATAACATGTCTCACAAGATAGCCAGTAATAGTGATATATCATAGCATAGAAGTGTGTCAAATATACATCGTCTTCGATCATAGGTTGAAAAACACTTTATGATCGGCAAAAATGATAGTACAAAAAGACATAAAATTTCATATGAGTCTACAAAAGCGATCATCCTATCCCTGGTGATGATCACGATAAGAAAGCACTGCTCAGGCCACCCTACAAAGGAACCTCTTGTTATCACTCACGTTGTTCCCAAAAGTTGTGAGAAAGGGAATATGGCTAAGGTAACCACAAACCAATCTTTTAGACACATATTCTAGCCAATCTGCATCCAGAGAGGGCTCTCTCTTTATGATTTAACTTTGTTGTGTAAGGTATTAGGCTAGGTATGATGTTCAAGGGTTTTTTTTTATTTTTGGATGGTGAGATTCAATAGAACTGAGTTGTGAATCTGAGAAGTTCAGTCCATTGGCCAAATGGAGTCAATGAGGAGGGCTTTCTGGATTTGGTTTCTTAGCAAAGGATGGTTTCACAGAGCAAGGTGGTCAAACAAGGAGCAAACAGAGATTTATATTGGATGGGATGGGCTTAAAATGATTGAAGGGCAGTTAAGAATCCTTCAACATATTTAACACAGGTGTTATCACTCAGGTTGTCCCTAAGCTCCTGAAGGGATACGGCCGAGGTAACCACAAACCAATCTTTGCATTGCAAGTTCTAGCCCACCTGAAATCAGGGAGGGCTCTCTCTTGATGATTTAGCTTTGTTGGTGATGATTTTAGGCTAGTTATTGGGTTCAATGGGTTTTGTTTATGTTTGGATGGTATTCGGATGGAAGGAGGATGCTTTCAAGCAGAGAGGCATGCATAGAGTGATAAGTTTCAAACCATTGGGCATGGAGTCAAGGAGTAGGACTGCAGGTATGCTTTCTTGATCACAAGAGGAACATGGAGCAAGGTAGCTGCACATGAAACAACCTTTAAGCTAAAGAGATGGAGTGAAATGTAATGAATGAGAGGCAATTAAGAATCTCTCAATCAGCTTAATAGAGGGAAGGAAAATGAGCTCTATCTAGGGGCAGTTAGGAATCCATGGATAATTGTCATACATGGTGAATTAGGGCAAATATGAGCCATGTGGAATTCATATTTATGCCTAAAACAGATGAAAAAAATAAAGAAACAACAGAAATTGAGCATAGAGTGCAATTAAACAAGTTCTAAGCTAATATTTCTTTCTTCTGTTTAGACAATGATTTATGAATGGAAAACAGAGGTAAGAAGCACTTATTGGGTCATGTACCAGCACAAGAATTCCACAGTCACTCTTCAACCATTGAACATAGTAAACAATTCATTCTCCAAGCTCGTAAGCAGTCTTTGATTATAGAAATTATCAGATGTACAGTGCGAGTCTCTGCTTAAGCAAAACATCCAACCAACAAAAACCAACCCTCTTACATTGTTCATGGCTTTCTTTATAGGTAAAATATCCAAAAGTATTTATTACAGCTGACCTAAACAGGTCTGCGGGAAAAGATTTTAAACCTAAACTTGTGCTAAAATTAAATGCAATTAAATATCTCTTAAGCTGTGCCAGAAGCAGCTGGATCAAAAAGAGTTAATGTAGTGTCCTCTGTGGCTCGATGCAGTGTTTCTGTAATAACTGCGCTTTGAGCTTTGGTCCATTGATCTTATGTGAGTTTTAATGTGCAGTCACTGTGATGATGAGTTTTGAACGGTTCCTTAACTGCTTCTTGACTTTCAAGGATTTCTTTTAATGTTTTATTCGCCTCGAGCCCTGAGAAAATCTTTCACTGATACACTTTGCCACATCCTGATACTCTTTGACATGAATTCTGGCTTCATCTCTTATGATACTCTTTAATACTTGAATTGGGAGCTTTCTCTCTGCTGATTCTCTTTAAACTGCTAATTTTCCCCTTTTCTGCCCTTCCGCGTCAAAAACAACTGCTGAAGAAAAAGATTCCCCACTTTGGCCTATTTCTCGTAGCGATGCGTGATTAGCGCTAAGCACTAATCGTGCATCGAAAACTGCCTCAGAATTTGAATCCGGGCCTCCTAAGATGCCTTTTCGCACTTGTGCGCGCTTCTTTGGCGGGTGAAGTCAGCATGACGTCAGCGGTGGGTCCTAGTACGGCGGATGACGTCAGCAGGGTGACATGGCAGGATGACTTGGTAGAGCGTTGGATGGTGCGGTGCCTTATATGTTTTAGCGATGCGATAGTGATAACTGAAATGCTGCGATTTGCGATGAATTTGCAGTGAAACATGCCTTAGTGATAAACCATGTTTTAACGAAATATATGAATAAATGGAGGCATGCGGCGAGGAAGTATTTGTGATGCGATATGCTCTCTTGATGCGATAGAAATGTCGCATCAGAGCAAAAGGAAGCGGCATGCATTTCGGGAACATGACTCTTGCGACCACCAATTGCCGACTTGTGATATCACATCGGCTAAAAGGGGAAGGGGTATATATATGTGGCATATAGTATTGCGATACACCAATTGCGAAACGGCATCAGCGAAGCATCCATCGGGGAGAACCAAAAACGAACAACATTACCTTTGAGACCTCCGACAGCGATAATCGCGTCAGAGGGGAATCCAAAGGGATCGGAAGAATGTTAAGGTGGTCGGCAAGGGTTATTGCAATCGGAAGAAGGGTATATATACTTTTGAAGAGTATTTGAGGCCTCAAAAGAGGTCCGATAACCTGAAAAGAGGAATTTCATGCTTTGGAAAGAGTCCATTGCATTGGAAGATGGTTTTCAAGGGACAAAATGAGGGTTCTTGCTGTGTTTCAAGCAAACTTAGCAATTCCCAAGTGTACTTATGGTTATTTTTCAACCAAGGGGAGAGGATAAGTATATAGGGGAGTTTATTAACATAGTTTTAATAGGGGAGGAGGAAATAGATAGGGAGTTACATAGTAGAGTTATAAATTAATATGAATTGTGACCAGAAAGCACTAAGTGTACAACTCTTAGGCTATAAGGGGAAATGGGACTTGTAGAGGAAAGATGAACACTCCTTAAGTAAAGCAGATCTTTATCAAGGAAAATGATATGAAACATGATGAATTTAAGAGATATCAAGCAGATCTTGACCTCTTTGGGGGAAGTTAGTGAGTGATTTGGAGAAGAGGAAGAAGGGGGAGTTAGATATGCCTCGCTTGAGCTGCTCCGAATAAAAAACTACCTCATACCTGTGATCTGAATAGATTTGACACTTGAAAACATGAAATGGATCAACTCATCAAAAATGGAACACAGCAGGGGCATTTAGGCCAGCACAGTCTCATGGACACTTCTTTGGCCTCTGTAGCAAATATGGAGCATTGCAGTATGCGTAGTACGGCATATTTTTCATGTAAAAATGTCGATCATGAAAAATGAATAACCTGCTGTTGCAGGAGGCTAACAACAGGAAAAAGGATGATTATTACTAAGGAGCAATCAAGAATTCCCTAGCAAATAATCGATATGATAAAATTAGGAAACAGGAGCAATTAAGAGTTACACTATTTATTCTAATCCTGAAGAAAACAAAGATAATGGTAATGAA
Source organism: Pinus taeda (assembly GCA_000404065.3). Taxonomy (NCBI): domain Eukaryota; kingdom Viridiplantae; phylum Streptophyta; class Pinopsida; order Pinales; family Pinaceae; genus Pinus; species Pinus taeda. Next base: position 91,925 of record APFE030050903.1, read on the forward strand.
TGAAACACAGAGTGCAGTCAAGCCAATTATGAATTAATATTTATCATTACCATTTAGATTTTGAAACACAAGTGATATAATGAAACTAGAAAAACTAAAAAACAGAAGATATAGGGGACTTATTGGTCCACTGGTTGATTCAAGAATTCTATGACAAGTCTATTTGCTTCAATTCTACATCCGGTGAGTCCAGCAACAGTTGATTCCAAAAGATTTTGTATTCCAAAATTTCGGTATTACAGCAAAGTCTAAGAATGCCTCACCAACCCCAAAGACTTCGTTAAAGGGGGTATTTATACAAAAATATCTTACAAAATATCTGAAGGAGATAATATCTAGAGATGATTCACCGTTTTTTATAAAAGATAGAGACGAATAGTATCGATAACGGGGAAAAGATAACTAATGATGTGCTGGTTGCTCCATCCTGTCAGATGTGCTGGAGGTAGACTTTGTGAGTCGGTCTACAGTTGTCTTCCACTGATACTCTATGATGTCTGCTCCCTTTCAGTCAGATATTTGAATCCTGATCTGATACACTTTTATCTATCTAACCCTCATTCATTTTTGTTCTCCACATTATGGTAGATGGCCCAAAATTTTCCTTTTACCCAAGATACCAAAGATAGGTTTATAGAATTTCTAACATACTTTACCACCACTCTGATTCTGGTAGTTTATGTCTCTACAGCTTTCTTAAAGTTTCATCAGTCTCTGTGTACCTGAAGAAATTGGGCTGGATGGTGAATAGATGTTTCACTTCATGCTCAATATAGAATAAATTTTCTAAGTTGTCGTAGAGGGCTTGGCCAGACGGGAGTGCTTTTGCTTCTGAAGCACTTGCTGATGAAGTAATTTGGTCAGTAGCATATTTATTCAATTTATGTGTATAGTCTATGTGTTTCATCAGGCAATCATTACTTCCCAAAGGACTTGGTAAACCTTTTTTATGCAAAATTGTGAACTTTTCTATGAAAGAGTTGCTCTCCACCTACATGTCCTGGCATCTCCTTTCCAAATTTTGCATCAGAGTTCTCTTGGTTAGAACTCTCTTAATTTCCAGAATGGTTCCTGTCTTGTCTGTGATTTCCAGTGCTTGCATTTCTTCACTGGTCTTGGTATTCAAAAAATGTATTAGTCGGTTAGCTTGTTCAAGCGTCTGTCCCAATAAATCTCTTATCTTTTGAATCTCCACTTGGGCCGCTCCTATCAAGTCAATCTGTTCATAAATGACTTGGATAGATCTCCACATACTACTAAGGGATTGATTGATGTTGGACCATAGAATACCTTTGATTTCTGCCATAGGTTTATCCAGAGAAAGATCTTTTTCTAATGCTATCACCTTGTTCTCTAATGCTTTAACCTCCCTTGTTTTCTCTGCCACACTTATCTTGGATTTGTCATAACTTTTTTTTACCTTTGCCAATTGTTCCTTGACCTGTTTCAATTCTGACACTTGGAGTTTTAATTCCTCCATGGCTTTTAGCAATTCCTCTGTGGTCATGCTAGTACTACTGCCTGGTGTTGTTGTTGTCTCTGTTGTTGATGTTCCCGTAGTTATCTCTGTTGTGGATGCTGGAACAGTGGGAGGCAATGCTGTTACAAGTGTGGAGGGGGTAGCTGTGACTACAGGGATTACTTCAGGTGGCTAGGAGGTTGACTCTCCCTGCTTTTCTTTTAGAGCTTTCTCTAGTGCCTACTCAGTATCAGTTAACCTTTCATTGAGTTTCATGAGCAGGTGCATCATTTCCTCTTCGGATTTCTGTTGTACAACTTCCACAGTCTATGGATGCATGGAAGGAGGGAGTTTAAGCTGCTTCCTCAGGGCATCGATATCTTCCTCTTTCTTCTTCATTAATGCCTTTATGCCCTTAGAATCTTTGGGATCATGTCCCAGTTCAATGATAATCTCCTCCAAATATTTTATCCTGTTCTCCTTGGCTAGAGAAGAGGCTTTCTCCAAATCTAGTTGAGCAAAGGTGTTCTCCAAGGAGTTTTGCAATTTATGAGCTAACATAGCTTTATCAGCTAGTGTGGAGTATACTATCTCTCCAGTCTATTTATGCAGTTCAATTTGGTCCATAGGATGAATGTCCTTGGCTATGACCTCCAGATTTGTCCTGATGTCATCAGTTGCTGATTCTGGTTGATACAACCAGTATCTTAAGATGCAAGGTTGTAAATGTACCTCATAGGCTGACATTAATCTTTGCTGGTTTGTGGGGGCCATGTGAAGATACTGGTTGTAAATTTGCAGCCTTAGTGGGTCGTTTCTAGCCTTTATCTCCGTGAATGTCCTTTTGATGTCAGAGGCCTGTTTGCTTTGTGGCCTAGTGGATGAAACTTCCACACTATGCTTATGTTCTAGCTCCTGCCTGTGTGAGCTAGTTGATGTTTCCACCACTGGGGAAGTCTGCTGGTTGACTACCCTTTCACCTCTTAGTTGTTTCTTCAAATATTTCCTCTTCTAACAGAGGATTGAGTCTTTGCCTTTTTTCCGCTGGTTGTTCTGCAGACCCACTTATCAGTGTGGCATCTTCCCTATCTCTCTTCTTGCATCTTTCCTCATTTAGAGGAGTTTGTAATGCATGAATCTCTACTACTTTGGTTTGGACTGGAGGAATTTGCCCCTGCTGATCAGTCATTGCTAGCTACTCTGTGTCTGCCACTTCCTTGCCCTTAGAAGACCCTGTAACTGGTGTGTTGGTTTCTTGTACAGGCTGCTAAGAAGTTCCAGAAGAGGATGTACCAACTCCTGTTTGTTGAGGTAGCTTGAAAGATACATGTCCAAAAGAGTCCAGGTCAAGGGTTTTTTCAAGGTATTTCATAGCTCTTTCCATCTTTTCTTGCTCACTAATTTCTTCTATTAATGTACCCTCTACCCAGTCATCCTAATTAGCAAACTATTCAATTTCAGGGATCTTATGATGTACATAAACTGACAACCTGTTTCTTACTTTTCTATCACTTATAAAGCTATTTGGATCATATGGCACCCACCAAAAATTCTTCTTCAATTTAAGTTGTTACCCTAATATCTTCTTAGCATCTTCCCATGCCTCCCTCTTATGGATGAAAAAAGGGCCTAACTGGTTTTTTATTCTCAGCTGAGCTTTTTTCTTTGCACTACAAAAGTGGGTTAAATCTACATTGATAAGCTGCCTGAAATACTCCAGTGCAAATAGTCTCATGGGCACATATCTAGGAAATTTGAAAGGACACAGTTCACATCCATAGATTCTGATTTCCGTATGATTTTGGTAGAGGTACCAGTCACCTATCTTGTACTATCTGGAAAGCTGTAAAATCTTCTTTATATCACCAGAGATCCTAGGAGGAGGAGCTCCTATCAATAGAGTGGAGGCTGGATGTACAAACAAGTCAATGAATTCGCAATAGGTATAAGGGGATTCACAGACATTGTGGAAGACTGAGGTCCAAAAGATCACAGACCTCCGCTCTCCTTTAAAATCCAATTTCCTCATGGGAAATGAAAAGTTGTATGGCTGATAATATAGCAGAAGGTGGTAAATGAATGAGGTGTACTTGAAGACTCCTTCTCTACCCAGATTTATGAATTGATCATGGATCTTGTTGGCAATAAATGTGGCATAGTCATACTTGACAGCAGGGGGCTGTCCTGGAGTAAATATTGACAATAGAACTAAGGTGGCCTCATCAACAAATTCACGGGTTTTAAATCCCAAGATGAAGGATATCATATCAATTATGAGTTTTCCTATTTCAGTGAACCAGACATGCAAATATGGAGGTGGGCCTTGGGGCTGGCAATCTGGTTTCACAAACATTTGAGCAATACGGGTTATCTCTGAATTCGGAAATTGAGAGCCTTGCTCAAGCAAAAATCCCATGGAAAGAGGAGCCATAGGCTAAGTGGGTTTGAATTGTAACATCTCATTGATGGATTTAGTAGTTATGTAAAAGAGAACAGTTTGGAATGGGGTCATAACTGCTTTACTGACAGGTTCATAGTTGGCACAGCATTGGTGAATAATATCTATGAAAACATTGACTGAGGGAAGGTAATACCTAGGAATATTAGATTCCCATATTCCGTAGATATCAGAGTTGCTCAGATAACTATTCCTAATTCGGAAAAATGCCTGGAGATGGTTCATGTCACCAAATAACTCTTTTATTTGAAAATCTTTGTCAGCCAAGGGTAAATAATCCAGGTCTTTATGAGGTGCATTGAGGGGTGCGACGTTCAGGGCTATAGGAGCTTCCATGTTTGGTTCTTGTGTTTTCAAACTAGAGGTCAGGATTTTGTGAAAAAAGTGGGCAAAACAACAGTTCTGGGTGTATTTTTATGAGAGCTACAAACTGACTTTACTTGAATTTGGCTCTTTGGGTAAAATTTACAGAGGAAAAAATGAATTTACCGGTTCGGGAAGTGAATTGGGGTAAATACCTGTGTTCAGAAGGCAAACACTGTAATTTGCAAGTTGACCGACGAGCTGCAGAGCACGACGTTGAAATTTTTTGGCCGGGTGGTGGACTGGATGCTCGAGCAATCAGCTGGACGTGTTTTGCATGAAAACAGTTCGCAGAGAAAATGAATGAAAATGACATTTTATCATGGTTTTAACAAAATTTTGGCTTTGGCGGGGCTTTTGGCATTTATTGCATGGGTGACGTTAGCTGGATTGGACGTGTTGTCGTTGAGCGAAGGGGTGGTAAGCGGTTTCCTCTCGTACAGCTTTTGGGGTTGGGCAGTTTCGGGCAGGGAGGCAGCAATCACAGCGGGAGCGCGACGCGTGGCAAGGGTACGACAGCAATACCGTCGGCTCCCCGGGACTTAACGTGTGGCTGATGTTGGGGTCACGATATGATCATGGGCCGTTGGATGAGCGGGCCCATATCCGATGGTTGACGGAGGTCGGAGATGGTGGAAGGTTAATACTGCGGGCCCGACACAAAAAATGTGTTTTTTAATGGTATCAGGGCGGATTTGATTGGTTGGGGGAGTTTGGTTATAATTAACCCGGGTGGTTAATAATCCCATGTTTTGCGCGCGAAGGTTATTAAAAGGTTCCAGATAAACCTTTAATCCCAACGGACATATATATGGTTATAGTTTAATGAGGGGCGGGATATTAATATTTGAGGAGTATATTATATATTTACATTAATACGGGGAATGGTATATTTACACGGGATTGATATAATAAAAGTTAATTGTTAATATGAAAAATGACTGAAAGCACCAAGTTTAATGTTAGGAAACTTAGGCTTAAAGGGGAAAAGAGGGGTTTATGTGATATTTATGCAATTATCCTAAGTAAAATAGGAATTTACCTTAGGCAAATGTTTCTAAAATGAAATGAGATGGATGGAAGGAGTTGTTCAGTGATATTGAGAAGATCTTAATGTCTTTGGGGGAAGTTAGTGAATGACTGGGGAAAAGATGAAGGGGAGTTAGTCATGAAACTCTACCTTGTTTGAGCTACATCAAAATATCTGCTTTGCACTTGTGTTGGGACTGAAATTTAACATATTTACACAATACATCACAAGTCACATTCTGCAACACCATTCTGCCTACCCAGCCTACTTTTCCTAACATCTTTTCTTCTTTTCTTCGGGTGCACTTGAACTGGAAAACCCTCATCATGCTCTTTTCTTTTGATTTCAACACTACCTAAATTTACACTTATAACATCGAAGGGCTCAGATTCAATTGTTAAGCTCCTTTGCTTCTATACTTATCTATTTATCTCCCAAGATTGAACAGTTTGGACAGATTTTATTCTCTATCTCTAAAACAAGTAAATTCAGACATGAACTAGCCAAGATTGAGTTGTTTGGCCATTCATCAATAGTGGCATAAGTCAACAAGCTGCACACCATCAGATTTTGTAGAAAATAAAGTAGTAGTGGCATTTTGGACTTACACACTTACCTGGTCCTTTGTTTGGGGTTCATTTCTTTCACTATTTTGACCATTTTATTCTTTTTGCCCTTTGATTTTTCTTTTAGGGCATACCCTCTTTACATTTTTTTTTTATTTCTTGAGAATATGGAAAAACTTTGCAACCAGGGAAGGTATGAACATATTACAGAGCTCAACAATGCCAATCATGAAATATGACACCTATTGGTACAGGAGCATTTACAGTTCAGCCTCCATTGCCAATCATGAAACTCCCTTCTTTTACATTATTCAGGCTCCATTATTCAAAGAATTGTGAACGTTTTTATCTATTTTTCGTCATTTACAGTTCTCCTTTGCAAACAGTGACTTAATCGAACTGTCGTCTTTTTATATAAAAGTGTTGCAAGTGTCGTTTTCAGTCAAAGAAAAAAATCTTCCTCTTTTTGATAGTCGTTTACACTTTTTCCATTGTATTTGATTTGAATTAAAAGTATTTCAAGTGTCAAAAGCAATTTTAAATTTGAAATCGCAAAGTGTCGTCTTAGTCTTCTTTTCGTTTTTTGAAAAGAAAATTGTTAGTACTGTCGCTTTGAAAGAAAAATAGTTTATATCTATACTTAGCATTTTTTTTGTCATTCACACATTAAGAAAGCGGAAAACAAATCCATTCATGTGCATTTTCATTTAGACTGCTTGTGGAGATTGATTTACGACAGTGCATCTTCGTGTGTGCTCTCTGCTCTATGTTGAAATAATCTTGCTTCTCTTTCCTTAGTAGCTAGGATTTTCATTACAAAAAGAAAATAAACGATTGTTTATCATCTTAGATTGCATATTTAGGAATTGCACATCTACATCACGCGGTGAACCTTAAAGGCAAACTTCTTAAGAAAGATCAATTGTAAAATAAATTTCAATGAACATAAAAACGCTTTGGAACATAACACACAACATTCAGAAGTCTAGGCTAGAGACGTATTCTGGCATCGTAAAGCCTAGTAACTATCGCTTTCGCTATAGGTTGGGTGATTCCTCCTCTTTGAGACGACAAGTGCCAGTATGGACTTGTGCTCCCACGTACCGTTGAGTATATATTGGGAGACCACAATAGGCTATATCATTTATCCTTAGGAAGTTGTGTCTACCGCCCTATTGATCGCAATGCACTGAACACAACATTCGGGAAGACTGACTGTTGTACCATAAAAAGTATCCTGCAGTTTTGCGATTGGTTTGGTAAACCCTCTGTCTACATTTCCAGAGTAGTCACTTTCATCCCTTTTCAAATTCCTTAAAAGAAAAGGTCCATCTGAGCACTTGTCACTTCAGGCTCATTAAAAATCGAAGGCGCCTAGAGTCATATTTAGCTTTTTCTTGACTCTTTTTTAGCCGATCATATGCCTCCATTTAATAGTTTACCCCTTTTGAGGAACAACTGCGATGAGTGATTTTATTAGCCATCTTCTTTACACTACCGTGATTGAAAAGTTCCAAACCTTACCTGGAACTAGCTGCTATCTGAAAACATCACTCGTTCCTCAAAAAACGAGTCTCCTTTAAGCTCTTTTCATTTGACTCGTAAAATATGAAAATATTGCCGACCAATTGGCCTCTCTAGCTCGTTAAAGTGATTGGAAGTGCCATCCCTCCTCTAGATTTTAATCTTTTTGGACCTGACGGGTCATTACACAAAAATATTGAGCGCTTGTCTTGTTCAGCTCATTAAAACTATCGAAACGTCATCCCTTTCGTATTATTTTATACTTTTTCGGACTTAAGGGATTATACTACGAAAGAGGATTACTGGATTTGCCTTTCTGTCTCTTTTTAGATTCTCTAAAATTGAAAAGGACTGAGTTATCTTTGTCATTAAACTCGTTAAAACAATAGCGACAAACTTGTCCATGTAGACAAGAGCGAGTTTCACTGTCGCTAGGCTCGTTAAAACATAGTGACGGGTTTACCTGAAGGGAAAATTATAGAACAAGCATATGTTATCCTCCTCAAGCTTGACAAAAATAAAGAGGTACTGGTCAGCAATGACTGGGGAAAAATTCGGGAGAAAACTTGAAGAAACTTTATTGGTAGCAGGTCGCTCTTGAACATGACACTTTCACTCCATCACCATGATTGAGTCGGGTTGGGTTATTCCCTTCACCAGTCATATCACCATTGGTCCTCCGTACCATCCATTTTTGGGGTTAACGCTACCAATCCATTTTAATTTCGCCATATGTTCAAGAGAAGTCGCTCAGAGAATTCACCAACCCAGCTTACATCTCATCCGTTGCAATACCTTCACACTTCATTCTTTCATGATCGCCACCCTGAACCTTGTATCATCAGATCGTTTTCACCTCCACAAAATCATTGGCTCCGTTTCATGTCGTAGATGTGGGATTCATTAAGGCCCTCCTACGACGGGCCACTTCTTGTCAACATCAGCTCATTATCCAAGAAATTGACTTAGGAACAACTTTTTTAGTACCTTAAAGCTTGCATGCCTCAATGGCAAGTTTCTCACTTCTGGCGATAGGTTTACATCAATGGCCTTCGACTAGAATATTTTGTGTGGTGTTCAACATCGACTCATGTATTCGCACCACGTGAATTGTACTATTGTACCTTGAGGGTCGTCATCATTATCGGTGATTCCTCTCACACCTATTAACAGCTTACACCATTGGCTAGTAATCAAAAGATGTCTTTCCATGTTCGACATCAGAGCATCCTTTCACATGGATCGACTTGTACTTCGGGCAAAGATTGAACAAGTTTGAAGACCCCAAATCTAGTTTCATCAATCTGGGCTGCGATATATTCAGGAAAATAAAGACATCAAATGTACATCATAGCTGCACAAATAATCATCCAAGCTAAGGGATGATGGCTCTACCAGAATCATCAGTCTGCCATACAGACGGTTGTCTGTCCAATGTATGTGAAAATGAATTTATAAAGTTGAGCATGGGAATGCCCACCTCAGCTAGATCATGAAAATATTATGAAGATAATGTATTGTATTGTATCTTATTACAGGTCACCTTCCAGTTT
>APFE030050903.1:101109-128427 GCA_000404065.3 Pinus taeda
TTATAGACATATTTGGGCACTGCAACCCCAATCTCATATGTCCATAAACCAAGGGCTTCTAAGCCCCTAAAAGTGTTGTTTCATACCCTAAAGGAACAAGGTCAGCTGATTACATCATCTCCCAAAAATTCTCCCTAAAAAACTACTCAAAACTGGTCAAAACTGGACCATACAGACTACTCAGTGCTAAGGGTGTGATGCATCTCACCTACTACATGCAGAAAGTGTGATGCATACTAAAAAGGCCTTTTGTAGGGTGCGATGAGTGAGAGCAGACAAATGGCAGAGGCAGTTGGCTAGGTGGAAACCCAGAAAATCTTCTAGAAACTACCCATTTCACACTTGCCTCTCTGAATTCGCCCAGGGATGAGTAAGAGATCATGAAATCTCCAAGTGGAACCAAGAAATATCAGAGAAATGACACTAATAAAAAACCTAGAAGCTGACTCACCCACCTGCAAATATCTATATATGGATCCCTCATCCTAGAGATCCAGGGGAGGGAATTTTGTATCTTGTAAGGAAGTGTTGTTGGTTTCTCTGTGGAACATCATAGTGTTGGGTGATCTAGATTTTCATGAGGTGAAGAGGGATTTCATGCTGGGAGGATGGAGTTGGATCAGATCAATGGGTTGTAATCCTCTCTTCTACTACTTCTTTCAATAAAGATATTTGAGTTTTCCTCCATATTCTTGGATATCTATGAAGCTTGTATTGATATATGCATTTGTATGGTTAATATATATCTGATCCTGTATTGTTTATGGTTATAGATCTCTATGCTTTGATGGTATTATGCTGCTTTGACTCTATAGGTTTTCTTTGAAGCGGGACAAGTAAGGAAAGAGTGGCAAAGCTCTGTCAAAGGGGAGAGGAAACAAGCAAGGAGCCAAGCGAAAGACTGAGGTTGGTACTCTTTGCTTCTCTCTCATCTATTTCTCATAAAGGAAAACACAAGTGACGTTAGTTTATTTGTTTCTAAGATAGTTACCCGTCTTACTGAGACTAGCAGCTCTGAATGGGCATCAGTTTTCTCGATAACAATATATAGCGACGATGGGTCTGCGTGCATTACACCCTAGCGATGCCATCGGGGAGACTTAGTTTGGAGCTAGCGATGATCCAGATTGGGTGAATTTGTTCCAACAGTCAGCCTTCTGGATGTCTCTAGACCTGGTTGTTGGGTCAGTTTGGGTCTCCTTTCCACCTCTGGAATGGTAGTTCCATCTTTTGTGCTACCTTCCTTGAGGATGAGCTCTTTCTCCCTCATTTCATGGAGACTCCTTCTCTTATAAAATCACTCACCATTGCTATGATCCGTTGGTTCCGGAGTTATTAGTTTTTTTGTAGTTCTTTTGGTTGGGCAGTGTTGCTAGTGCTTTTGAGTTTGATAGATAGCTGGTGTGGGTGTGACAAGTGTGGGATTTTTAATAGCTTGTGAGAGGTTGTGGAGTGCCCTTGACTTTGTATTAAAGCTTATGAGTGAGAGAGATATATTGTATGTTGGGAGATCCATCCTAGAAGAGTGAATTCTTGGAGAAAAATACTGGTTGGACCCTTCGAGAAGGCTTGCGACGTCAAGACTTGGTTGTAATCTTTGCTCTTGATTCATTATCAATGCAATCAATGATGATTTCCTATGTCTTGTATGTAATTTACTTGATAGCTCATGACTTCTTGACTTTATGAGTAAATAGATCATTGTTGTTTCCCGGTTACGTGCTTTTTTGTTTTTCTCATATTGTTTCAGGTTAATTGCTCGTTAGGGAGAAGGAAACGGAAGCTGGAGAAGTGCAACAGAACTTCATCAACCACCGGTTTGAGGTAGGCCTCCAACGATGACTGTTTAAGGATATTAATTGTTGATTTGTTTTTGCTGTGGCTAAACCCACTCTAGGGCTAGAGGGGTTTCCTCTGTCTGCAGAGGCAACACTTTCCTGCATCACAAGTTGGCAACCATACTAGGGAGTCCTTCCTATGTTGTTTCTCTTGTCTGCTTTTGTTTGATTTTGAGTTAGTGTCTCTTGAATTTTGGGGTTGAACCATCAGTCTTTTGGGTTACCTGGGTCAATCTGGGAAGTTCCTTTATTACCTGTGAGGATAGACTGGTCTCTGTTTGGGAGTTTTCATTCATCTTTCATTGTTTTTAAGTTCGTCGCTGAAAAAATCTAAATAGTCACGTCGACGTCGCCTTGTCTCTGTTTTAAAATTCTATGCGTCGCTGAATCCTGTCGTACAGTCGTGAAGATTCATGAAATCGGCCCGTCACGTAAGAGACGTGTACTCTCGCGACGACGTCTCTCTGTTGCTACGGCTAGTGGCTGATCGTCCCTACTTGTTAGTGTTATGCCCGCGATGATTTCTGTAGAATTGTTTTCTCAATTCTACCTCCTAAATTTGCCAGTGTAGTTAATCCCTTGTTGTCTCTCTCTTGCCTATTAGTTTGTTTTAATTGCTTCTGGTTAAGGTGTTTACTTTTTGGCTTCATTGAGTGAATCTTGCGTTTTTTACTTCGTGGCCTAGCTTTTCAAGTTTTGGATTATTTGGATTGGTTGCTTGTCTACCCAAGGTTTTTCCACAGCCATCTTGTTGCTTTGCTTGAGATTTTTCCATTGCTTGTTTCTTGCTGATTGATGCTTAGTGTTAATTATTGAACCAATCTTGATATTGATTCGATTTTTTTTTCGCAACTAGACATAGATTACAATTGTTTGGGTCAATCGGTTTACACTTTCTTGTTTGTTTCTTTAGAATTCAAAGCTATCAAAATCAAAAGATTACATTCATTTAGTATCCGAACGTGAAAGTACATTTGCATTTCAAGTTTTCATGTTTGAAAAATTAGAAGGCAAATTTTAAATCTCTCATTAGTAGTATCGGTGCACTGTAGGGATTGATATGTTTATACATTGTGTCTCTTGAGTGACTTCATTCGCTGATCTTGGTTTTGTCTTGGTTTGGAAATGATCTCTCTACCTTTCTATAAGTAGGTGTTCATCGAAGTGAAAGATGCTTTACTCATTCTAGCTGCATCTTAGGTTTTGATATACATACGGTAAGACCTGGAAATTGAAACATAATTCAAGATCAACTCTAAAATGAACTGAATGAACTTAACAATGCATTGGAACTTAACGCACACTATTTAGTGGTCTAGGCTAGAGACATGCTCCGGCGTCGTTAAACCTAGTCACTATTTCTTTCACTTAAGGTTGGGTGATTCCTCCTTCCGTGACTCAATAGCTGCTAGTACGGATTTGCGCTCCCAGTACCGTTGAGTATATGTTGGGAGACCCCACTAGGTTATCCTCCTATATCCTTAGGAAGCTATGTCTACCACCTTGCAAACCGTAATGCACCGAACACAGAATTCGGGAAGACTAACTATCGTACGGAAAGTCCTTGGTTTTCATATGATTGCCAAGGTGTATATGCAGTTTTACGGGTTGTTTGGTAAACCTTTTGCCTAGTTCTCCAGAGTAGTCACTTTCGTTCCTTTTCAAACTCCTTAAAAGAAAAGGTCCATCTGAGCACTTGTCATTTCAGGCTCATTTAACCTCAAAAAATATAGAGTCGCCTTTTCGTCCTTTTCTCAACTCTTAAAACATGAAAAGGTCAAGTTTTGTTCTTGTGCCATAAAATTTACTGCCCAAGAAATATTCCTAGTAACAATTTGAGTTTCTTCATTTTCTAGCTCATTCCTGATGGCAACATCCCTTGAGTCTACTGGCCAAGGTTCTCCCCCAGATGGAAACACCTGGTCTGTTTCCTTCTTTTGGACATGTCGGTGCTCCGAATATGGCAACATTGTCTTTGCCTAGGTTAACCATCGGTTTGCCCGTGTGGTTGTTTTCAACCTTGGTGGTCCCGAGCATCATGAATCCTATTCCACTGTCTCCATCATCTAACCGTGACACATTGATTCCAAGGTTGATCCTGCACCTTCTTCCCCTCTTTCTTCATCTTCATCTCCTACTTCGCCTGGTGAAATTTTCACATCCTGTAACCAGGTGGCTAAGAAAAAGAAGAGGAAGACAAGGAAGAAGAAGAAGTTGGATAAGCGAGAGGCCACACATGCAGCCATTTCTCCAAGTATATCTCTGGTCGGAACACCTTCTGCTCCTCCACATAAGGTTAAGTTTCCTTGTAAATTGTGCAAGGGTGACCATCTTCTTCGTGATTGTCCTGGCATCCCTAAGATCTTAGAAGTATGGTCTCACGATCCAACTCATCCCTCATCATCCTCTAAAGCTCATGACGATGCTACCCTATCAACTGGCAACGATAAGAAGAAAGGGAAGATTCGATTCCCCTGTAGACTGTGTGAAGGCAACCATCCCCTTCACCTTTGTCTGCTCATGGATAAAGCTTCAGCTATTTTGGAAAGTCTTACAGCTTCTTCACCTCCACTTCCAGTTGGTTATTAGAGGCTCTCTTCAGACCCTCACCCAGTTGACAAAGAGATTAACTTAGATTCTTCTCTTGTCCACCCTCCTCTTCCCGAACCTGGCTGTGCTCAGCCCGTTCTTGACCAACCATTGGTCAGAAAGAGTGTCGACTTGGATTCGCCACCAGTGGTCCACTTTGTTCCTGATGAGCATCATGATTCTACTGCTCATGTTCTTCTCGTCTCGTCAGATTCTCCTGAGTCCGAGAATAACCCCCCTATCCCCGTGGATCAAGAGAGTCCTTCTTCGGTTCCTATAGAGCATGGGGGCAATCATATGATACCCCCACCAAGTAGTTCAGTCGTTTCCTTTTCCTGGAGTCACTTGACTGCTTCCTGCCTTCCATCCTACGTGCCTTTCCATATTACAGTACATGCCTATGATAAGGAAATACATGGCACTGTCTTGGGTGAAGGTGTGTTAGTTAGCCTCATGCCTTTCACTACTTAGAAAGCTTTGGGCTCCCCACAGCTTATGTCGGTCACGCAGAATATGTTGGCATTTGACGAAGGAACTAGTCAACCTTTAAGGATCCTTCTAAAGTTCCCTGTTACTTTGGGAGGAAAAATCGTCTATATAGACGTGATGGTTGTCCAAGGGGCTTTAGATTTAAGTCTTCTCCTTGGCTATGATTACATTTATGCCATGGGGGCTCTTGTTTCTTCACTTTTCCATGTGGTTTGTTCTCCGCACGATGGAAGAATGGTGACTATTGATCAATTGTCATTCTTTAGTCACCCGGTGCCTCCGGTACCACTGTCATCCCCCATCGGTTCTTATCCACAAGCAGTACATTCCTTGTCACAGGTCAATTATGTGGCTACACATTCCGTCTCTGCATCTGTTGATGATCATGTAGATGGTCTTGTACATCATGTATTGGGGGCATTGGAACCCAATTTGTCATTAGTGCCTCATGACATGCATTCCTCCTCGAGTGTGATTCTTCCATCCAGTGCAGATCTCTTGGGAGTCATGTTCACATATGTCCCATGAACAGGGGTGTCGAAAATAGTTTGATCTTGTGTCAACCTCATTAAAAAATGAAACAAGGATCCTCAAGCATAGTTACTTGTCTTGTGTCAACCTCTTGACCATTACATGTTTTGAGCAGTTCCACCATTGTCGGAACCAGTTGCTACCCTTTATACCACTCGTTCCTCTAGGAAGAGTCCCCTTTAAGCTCTTTTCTAACTCATAAAATATGAAAAGATTGTCGAGTTTTTCCTTTTTGACTCATTAAACGAAATAAATGGTGGTCCACTTTGAGCTCTTTTCTGACCGTATAAACGTGAAAATATTGTCGGACTTTTGTCGTTTCAAGTTCGATATTGGTTACGAAACGACGTGTCCTCGATCGCTTTTCTACTTTTTCGGATCGAGGTTACTAATTACGGAAAGTACTCCTTGATCGTAATGTTCAAGCAGTTCTCTTGAGTATTATTTTATACTTTTTCAGGCTCGAGTGACACAAATTTACAAAAAAGGACCCCCCTTGAGTTTTCTTTTCCATGTCTTTTTCAAACTCTCTAAACATGAAAAAGACTTCGAGTTTTACCTATGTCGGACTCGTTAAACCCTGACGACATTGGACTCGTCACCATGACGAGACTTGAGCTTCTCCTCCCTAGGGCTCGTTAAACTATCACTAGGTTGGATTCGTCCGAAGGTCGAACTTATATTACAAGCATATGTTATCCCCTTCAAGCTTGTTTTAAAAAATAATTGGGGTACTCGCTAGCAATGGTGGGGGGAAAATTTGGAAGTCGTCATTGGTTACCTGCGACAGCTAGTCACTCTTGAACATCGACACTTTTGCTTCTTGCTAGGTTGGGACATCCACACATCGTCATTTGGCCTTCCGGGGTTTTGGGTTGCCATTTTGCCTCATTCCATCTGATCCATGTTGTCTCCATCAAGCCTTTGATCCCTTGGTATCAAAATGCTGCCGCATTCCAGAGTCGTGTCACCGATATGTTTAAGAGTATAATCATTCTACAATTTACACCCTTACCTCCTCCTCTGATACTCTGCTTCACCATCTACCACTTGTTCCTAGTCTCATGTCGTTTATGGGGGAAACATTATGGCCCTCCTACGACAGATCGTCTCTTGTCGACACCAACTCATTATCCAAGAGATTGATCTAGAGATCCCCTTCGGTACCTTGGAGCTTGCATGCCACAATGGCAAGTTCTTCGCACCTGATGATAGACTTTCATCATTGGTCTTTGATTGGGTGATTCCATGAGTGTCTGACTTCAGCTCATTTTTCACACTTGGTGGATTGTAATAGACAGTACCTTGAGAGCCATTAACATTATTGGTGGTTTCTCTCGGGCTTGTTAACGGTTTTCATCATTGACCAGTAATCAAGCGACTTTCTATCATGCTCGACTTTAGCACATCTGTTCGCATGCTAGAATTTGTATTATACATCGAATGGGTTTCAAGACCCCGAACTCAGATTACATATGTTCGGGCTGCGTGGATTGGTTTTTGATTACATATATGACTCTTTGGTGGATGGTTGTGACCATACCTAAGTCTTCATGGATGACTGCAACCATACCTTTATCATTATCATGGTCTTGTCAACTACATGGCTGCATCCATACCACAGACCTAGTCTCCTATGTCTTTTGGATGGTTGCACCCATTCCTAGACTATATGTATTTCACTATCATAAATATCAATTGTACTTGTGCCTGCAGGATCTTTGAGGTGTTTTTCCAGTTCAAACAGTTTCGTAAAGCATTTCACCCCTCCCACTCTCTTGGGCTTCATGCTTTAGGGGGCATCTGTTACACAGTAATTTTTCACTGTCCTCATCTCAGTCCCTCTGTTGTGTCATGTCTAAAATAAACATGTTCATATCTTCCCACTGATGTAAGAAGATTAAGCAAATGCTCTCGGATGCTGCACATTGACCCTAATTCCCTAATTTTATGCCTCATCGCAAGTAAATCATTAATATACGCGATGATCCCATGTCATAAATAGTCTCATCGCGACTCCGTCACAGGTGTACATCTGTTTCTCGTGACGTTCTAGACCCGGCACGAGGTCATGAGCTATATATAGCGACGATGGGTCTACGTGCATTGCACCCTAGTGATGCCATCGCAGAGACTTAGTTTGCAGCTAGCGACGATCCAGATTGGGCGAATTTGTTCCAACAGTCGGCCTTCTGGATGTCTCTAGACCTGGTTGTTGGGTCAATTTGGGTCGCCCTTCCACCTATGGAATGATAGTTTTGTATTTTGTGCTACCTTCCTTGAGGATGAGCTCTGTCTCCCTCATTTCATGGAGACTCCTTCTCTTATAAAATCACTCACCATTGCTATGATCTGTTGGTTCC
This sequence comes from Pinus taeda, assembly GCA_000404065.3. NCBI lineage: Eukaryota > Viridiplantae > Streptophyta > Pinopsida > Pinales > Pinaceae > Pinus > Pinus taeda. The sequence goes on from APFE030050903.1 coordinate 108,920, forward strand.
AGAGTTACTAGTTTTTTTGTAGTTCTTTTGGTTGGGCAGTGCTGCTAGTGCTTTTGAGTTTGATAGATAGCTGGTGTGGGTGTGAAAAGTATGGGATTGTTAATAAATTGTGAGAGGTTGTGGAGTGTCCTTAACTTTGTATTAAAGCTTATGAGTGAGAGAGAGATATTGTATGTTGGGAGATACATTCTAGAAAAGTGAATGCTTGGAGAAACATACTGGTTGGACCCTCCGAGAAGGCTTACGACGTCAAGACTTGGTTGTAAGCTTTGCTCTTAATTCATTATTAATACAATCAATGATGATTTCCTATGTCTTGTATGTAATTTACTTGATAGCTCATGACTTCTTGACTTTATGAGTAAATAGATCATTGTTGTTTCCTGGTTATGTGCTTTGTTGTTTTCCTCGTATTGTTTCAGGTTAATTGCTCATTAGGGAGAAGGAAACGGAAGCTGGAGCAGTGTGACGGAACTTCATCAACCACTGGCTTGAGGTAGGCCTCCAATGATGATAGTTTAAGGAAATCAATTGTTGATTTGTTTTTGTTATGACTAGACCCACTCTAAGGCTAGAGGGGTTGCCTCTGTCCACAGAGGGAACACTTTCCTGCATCACACTACCGGCCTTGCACGTGGTTTTGTTTTGAGCTGAAGGTTCAATGGATATTTGTTTGGGTTTGCTTTTTCCATGCTGGAGCGGTCTACATAGTGTTAGTTCTCATTATCACTCGTAGAGATCTACTCCCCACAATTAGTTCTATTGTTCTTGCACAATCCCAATAATTCGATAGCATTGTATAATGTGTAGTAGGTATTAATTTTGTGGATGCCTGACAATGTAATGCTTTTCTAATATGACAAAATATGTAACTATTTTTCCTCCCTAACATTCTTTGAAATTGGTATTTGTATGCATCATTTAAAAAAAATGTATTGTCTAATCTATCCTGAATAAATTTGTCATATTCCTTTCTATGTCAATAAGATTTGTATTGTCACTCAAAGAAATTCTTGTAGTATTGTAATGAGTGATTATTGTATTGCATAGCATAGAAAACAGCATCAACCAATAAATGTACTGATAATATTTATCTAAGTCAATGTCATCGGATTCTCAGTCTATTGCATTACCTTCTACCTTTGTCTTTGTTCAATCTGTCATTGTCACCTTATACCTAGAATTCACACCTTGTGTTCCATCCTTGTGAAATAAATATATATACCCCTTCTTCCTGTTCTTTAGTTCTCTTTGACCCAATTTTTAATTTCGCTATTTTTATCGGATGTATGTGAATGTCTTGTTCTGGGCCCCCCTTTTTTTACCTAGTGACATAGGTTTGTGCCCACAATCTCAATCAAGACCATTCAGAGTCTATTGGTCTTGGTTTGTGATTGATTCACACAGGATGAAACTGAATCTTTGTGTTTAGGTTTCTCTCTTTTTTGCTTCATTTTCCCATGTAGCATTTCAATCTTGGTTGTATTTCTTTAAATGGCATGTGGTGGTGGCTAGTGAAATGCCTTTGTAATATTAGTATTGCTTTAGATTTTGCTTCATTATTTTCTTAAACATTCTACATTTATATCAATCTGCATTTAGATTTTTTATTTCTTCAATGAAGTACACAAAAGCATTATGTCAAAGATAGTTCTCTTCTTGAGATATGGAGAATGATCTCTCCATATAATGTTATTTCTTCTTTTATGAATGAATAGCATTCCAAGGAATTTCTCCCTTTGATGATAAATCCACTTCAATACTTCAATAATTTGCTTATTTTATACATTTAACTATAACATTCAATTGTTTTCTCTCAAAATACAAATTTGAAGGATTTATAGGGATCCTAGTGATGCGTTAAGTTGCAGTAATGTAGACCCAATCTCATGTTGGCCTTCTAATTTCAAAACCATTTTCATTGATTTCTTCAATAGCAATTCTTGTAATCATAACCCATATGTGCATAAAGCAATATTTTACATCAATATTGTACTTGGATAGTTTCTAGGTTAGCTATCTTCACATAGAGGTTGCAAGTAATATGATTTAGATGTCAATCTCATGATGTTTCATGATGAATGCTTCTATAGACGAAAACATAAAAATGTCTAGAATTTGCTCCTCCATACTTGATGGAAACACCTTTGCTTTTGCTTTCACATCTATATATATGAAGAGATCCTAATTTTTCTTTCTTATGAGTTATTTTAGTGTACTTTGATGCATGCCATATAGGTATTTAGATTCATCAAACGCTGAAGAATTTTGAGGAAATTTTGATGATGCCAATATACATTGAGCTAGGCTCATCTTCAAAATGTTTTTACTAGATCTGCAAATTTCTAACTAGACTATGTACATTTGAGGATTTTTATGAACATTCTTATATACATAATATGCATATATATGTATAATTTAACAAAACAAAAAAAGAACTTGGATTAAAGAATGAGCCTTTGAATGAAAAACCTTATTGATGTTGCTTATTTGTGAAGAAGATGACTTGATAAATTTGATGATGGCCCTTCGTTCTTACTACTTCTAGATTGCTTCAAGGTCTTGACATAACCATATGCTTCTTTTTCCTCTTATTTACTCCTTCCTGCTCCTATAGTCTCACCCTCAAATAATGCACTCAATTTCATATTCTCTATAATGTTTTAGGTTCTCCTCTTGAAGTCAAATTAGTGAGAAGAATCTGCAGGAACTGTCCCTAATTTTTTTTTTTGATATTCAAAATTTCTCTTGCAAGAGGCTTTGTAAATATATTTTATATTTGTTCTTTTGTGGGTATGTACTCCATATTCATTACTTGCTAAGCCACTTGTTCTCTCAGGAAGTGGTACTTTATAGGGATATGTTTAGTTTTTGAATGAAGCATAGGATTTTTTCAAATGCTTTTTGCACTTGCATTGTCACACTTAATAGATATAGGTTCACTGAAATTTATCTTCCTATCTTGTAGTGTTTGTTTCATCCACAACACTTGTGTGCAACAAGTAGTAGCTGCTATGTGTTTTTATTTCGTTATACATAAAGACACTAATGATTGTTTCTCACTTAACAATGCAAGCATAAACTCTCCCAAGTAGAATGCACCACCACTTATACTTTTTATGTCATCCACACAACTGGCCCAGTCTGCATCTACGTATGCTATCAATGTGAACTTCTTACCTTTTTGGTACCATAGTCCATAGTTCTTAGTCCCTTTTAAGTATCTAAATATCCTCTTTGTTGCTAATATATTACTTTGTTTAGGTGTTGATTGATATCTTGCCACTAATCTGACTACTAACATTATATTTGATCCAGAAGCTATTAGGTATAGCAAACTTCCTATCATAGATTTGTAAAGCTTCTGATCAACATCATGTGATTCATCATCTGCACATAGCTTACATCCAATTTCCATGGGGGTTGAGACAATTTTATAGTAGTCCATTTGGAACTTTTTCAACATATCTCTTAGGTATTTCTCTTGAGAAATGAATATGCCTCTAGACTTTTGTAGTATTTGCAGCCCTAGGTAAAAGGTAGGTTATCCAATCATTGACATCTCTAACTCAAACTTTATCTCTTCAGAAAACTATTTTACTATATGATTTTTATTGTTTCCAAACATAATATCATCCACATACACAACCACAATTACTAATTCATCTCCATCGGTCTTTATGTACAGATTACTATCAGCTCCTCCACTCTTAAAACCATGTTTTTGAAGGTACTTGTCCATTCTAGAGTACCATTCATGTGGTGCTTGTTTAAGACCATACATTGCCTTCTTTAACCTGCAAACATAGCTAGGGTTATTTGAAAATAAAAAATCCTTCAGGTTGTTCCATATAGACCTATTCCTCAAGTTCTCTATTTAGAAAATCATACTTCACGTCCATTTGGTATACTTTGAAATCATTGTAACAAGAAAAGGCCAAAGACATCCTAACTGCCTTCAATCTTGCAACTGGTCAAATTTTTTCTTTGTAATCAATATCTTCTACTTGTGAGTAACCCTTGCACACTAGTCTGGCTTTGTTTATAACAATTTGAACCTGTAAATTCATCTTGTTTTTTAATACCCATTTTGTGCCAATGACATTCTTTCCAATTGGTCTTAGTGTTAGTTCCCAAGTCTTGTTATTTTTAATTTGGTCTAACTCCTCGTTCATATCATCTATCCAGTTTTTGTCTTTACTTTTATGTGTTGAATATTCATGTTTAAATCAGTTTGTGCCTTTTCTAGCCTCCTTTTCAAACTTACCACCTCTTCTTCCAATATTTCACACTCCTGGTTTTTCTGCTTTATTTGTTGCATTAGAATGCATTCCACTTTCTTTGCTTCTCCAAGTTCAACTTTCAACTTGATAATTTCTTCTAAATTCGATTCTTCTTTTACATATTTCAATAAGATCTCTTTCTGATTTCTAGTTTCTTGTTTAAGCCTATCTATTTCATCCAAAGCATTGATCAACCCCCACTCAAGGTCTACCTCACCTTCCTCTTCCTCACAGTATTTTTCAAGTTCTTCTAGGACCATCAACATGAATTCACTATTTCCATCTTCACTAGCGGATTCATTATAACTTTCGTATGCACCGCTATATTCTTGAGCATAGTCCTTTTAAAAAAATTCTCTTTTTTTTATTTTATTAGAGTTGTTCCTTTCTTTCCCTTTAGGTTGATTTTATTATTACTTAAAAGGACATTTGGAGGCATAATGCCCCAATATTCCACAATTAAAACACTTAAATGGAATCTTTACTTTGTACTTACATGTTCATTTCTTCAACCTTTTGATAATTTTTTCTTCTTCTTCATCAGAACCTGAGCATGAACATTCATTTTCTTCTATAGACTTGTCTGCCTTTAAAGATGCATCTCTAGTGACTAAATCTCCTTTTGGAATTCTCATCCCATACGTTGTCAAGGAACCAAGTAGTTGATCCTTCTTCAAAGTCTCAAATTTTGTTGTCTCTTCTATAGTTGAAACCTTAGGATTGAACTTAGAAGGTAATGACTTCAATATTTTTTGAACTAGTACGCTATTTGATTGTTTTTCCTAAACCTATTATGATATCTATGACTTCATCAACTCTTAAAAATAACTTAGAAATATCTTCATCTTCATTCATTTTTTAAATATTAAACTTCATTCTATATACTTGTAATTTGGACATCTTTACCTTTTTATCTACTTCATGAATATTTTCCAATTTAACCCAAATATCTTGAGTTGCCTGACAATGCATTACTTTAATAAATTCAAACTCACATAATCACTCAGAATTGCATTCATAGCTTTTTCATTTGCTATAGATCAAGTTTCACATCTTTGTCACTAGTCGTTTCTTTTGGTTCTCCATACCCTAGCATCAAAGAAACCCAAAATTCTACTCCAAGAGACATTATATATGTCTTCATTCTCTCTTCCATAAGGCATATTTTGTAACAGTAAACAAGTGGGATTTATTTGTTGAGCATCCTTCCTGACTAGCCATTCTACTAATTTAGGACCTCCTTCTAGTCGTAAACTGATACTGAAGGAACTGGCTCGAATACCAATTGATATTTATGTTTAGAGATTACTAAGACGAGGGGTGAATCGGTAATTTTAAACTTCAATTTTTGCTCAACTTAAATTTCTTCTTATGCACCTCATGACCTATATATATTCTCAATTATTAATGGTTTCTTTTGCAGTTACTAGAGAGAAATATTTGCAAATATGCGTATTCATAATTCAAGAGCATTCACATAATATTCAAGAAACAACACATGAATACACTAGATATAAGTGGAAACCCATAAGGGAGAAAACCACGGATTTTTGGCTGAAAGCAATGTGAAGGCAACCTCCTACTTCCCAATTACATCAGATTTTTGTAGGCTCCAACCTATAAGAGGCTTCTACCCCAAATAAGCTCCAAGTCCCACAATTTTTTCTACAAGCTACCACCCATAGAAGGCTCCTACCTCAATAGGCTACAACTTGTTATTTATCAAGGTACAACTTGAAAGGATATTGCAATCTCCCAATCACAATACAAAGTCAAGTATTCTAGTTACTTGATATAAAAAAAATTTCAAGATTGTTGCACACCTTATCTGCTTCTCCTCTATAGTTTTGTTCCTCTTCTATTGCTACTCATGAACCCTCTCATACAAATTACTTAACTCCAAAAAAAAAAGTCAATTTTCGATTCAACAATGTATATTTTATAAGCATGGCTTATTGGTTGTTTGTATTCTCTACGGGAACATGAAATGAGGCATTGTCTCTTGGTCTTCTAAAATTGTTCATTACCTGTCTCTTCATTTTCAAATCTAGAAAACTAAATTTTGTAATATAAAATAAAGTTGAAATAATATAGCTCAACAGTAATGGTTGCAAGAGGAAAATCAAATTTGTATTGGCTACATTTTCTGACCTTGTACCATACAGTTTTCTTGTTTAATGAAAACGTATGTTTTTCATATTGTGTCTCAATATATCATGTCTAATTTTTCATCAATGACAACCAATCAACAATGTTCAGCCTTCACATTAATTACATAGCATTTTCACAACCAATAAACAATGTTCAGTCTTCACACTAATTATCATATCCTTTGCAATTCACATCACTTTCAACCTTTGCATTCAAAATAAATTAATCTTAACACAATAAACAGCAATAAATTAGCTCGATGACCTTAAAACATCAATGCCATCATTACTAACAAGACAGAGGTCGTCAATAGCATGATAATGCAAATATTACACATGTATAACGGTAAGCATCTACAAAAATGGGATCAAATTCTCCTCTATTTTCAACATAGCTACAACATATCTCTCCATAACTCAATTGGCCACATCCCCTTTTAGGTGTGCCTAGGATTCAACAATTGTATCCCATTGATGTTGCAATGCCTCTTGCGACTACACAAGCAGAATCTGCACATGTTCAATTTGAAGTTGATAAGGTCATGAAGCTTATTATATGCATTTAGCACATCTTCTATCAAGTTCATGATATCCTAGATAAATCCAGTACTAAGTACAAACAATGTCATAATAAGCATCGAGTGCCACATAAGTTTCAAGTGGGTGATAAGGTTTGGTTGCATTTGCAGACCTTCTTGGATCCCATCGAAAGCTTCGTCCACTCTGATACGAGCCTTAAACCATCACCAAATCTATGGGTGACAATGCTTTCGAGCTAAGAATCCCCCCATTCCTTGTGTTACACCCAGTATTCAATGTGGACTGCCTTTGTCCATACTTTTCATAATTTTTTGACACATTAGATATTGCTAAGCAGTTGACACCAACAAAACTTGACCCGGATTGCATTAAATAGCCCACAACTCATGGGAACATGGACACACAAATTAAGAACGCTTACTAATAAAGGATCAAATTGTATCGGGTTGTCAAATCCAGTCAATTTCTACACTAAGGAAAGTGGCTCACCAGGGACCAAGTTCAGCAGAGGTTTCCTCACCTCATGGAGGCTCTCAACACAATGGGGACCATTGCTTCTTAAGGGGGGAGGACTGATCTAGGTGTATATTGGTGACCACCCGCCTATTCCAATTGGACACTTATCATTGTTTTCTATTAGTTTCCTTATTTTCAACAAAATTTCCTATTTCGACAGTTTTCTATTTTTGGCATTTTTCGGGCCCTGAACTTCCGAAGTCGTTTTGAGGCCCTAAACAACAATTTTTGGGGAAATGGGTAAACATGAATCTAATATGTTTGTAGTTGAAATTTTTTTCCTCATTTAGACCTTTCTAATTGGCTATCATGCTTGCCAAACGGAGATTGTATTCCAAATTTGTGATCCCATAAATTTGGCATTCCAACTAAGTCCATCTGAGCCCATATCTTTTGACGCTTCATCTCCTAGGGTTAGGTTTTTGGATGTTTATGGTTTCTCATTGTTTCTTCATGATAAAATTTCCTCCGAGCTTCATTTTAACACAATTTGGAAGGAATGTATCCATCGCATCTCTTATCAGATATAAGCTACTATTGCCTAAGCCAGTTTGCTTTCATTCTACATGTAAATTGTTTTCAGCATTTTCTATCTATTAATTGAAGTTCAGTTTCACTTTATCTTTGTGTTCTTATTTTAAATCTCTATTTCATTTCGTTCCTTCATAAATCTATATCTCGAATGGAAGAAAATTTTAAATCATTGAAAGGTCTCGACAAGATGAACACAACAATGTCATCTGTTTATTGTTTTGATAAAGTTGAAAAATGTCAAAAACATTAGACACCATTTCCATAACTAGACATTGGAGGTTGGGTCAGCTTAGTAATTGCCTCCTTCTATCCTTAGTAGGGGTTAGGGATAGTAGGGAGTATGTTACATATGTATTCCCCATACATTATGTACCCCTTAGTACTCCTTGTATCCTTGCACATCTTATCCTTTTATTTGTACTCCTCGTATACTTGCACATCACATCAAACATCTTAACGCAAATGTCTTCTTCAAAAACCCAATTTCCTTATCTCTTATCTTTCTTGGTTGTTTTTGTCCTTGTTTAAGATCCCCTAGTCATGTCTAATAAGAATTTGATAAGGAAATTATGTAAATTCAATATTTAGTGTTGTCATGTCCTCCATCTCAATATCTGATTAGACCAAAATATAAAGGATCTATCCCTTATCTAATGTGTGTTTTCTTGTTCTCAAAGTTTTCTAGATGCACTTGCTTTAAATTTTTACTTGTATTATCTAAGAACCATTGCAATCCCCTTTCCCTTGGTCCTTATCCTTAGTTTCTCAAAATTCAAACAATTAATCATAAGCAAGAATAAGCATCTTATAATTATGGTCATTCTTTTATTATGTGCTTGTCCATTACATTAATCTAACACTTCAATTTTAATTTCCATTCATGTTCTCTTATCAAAACTCAATTGTCCTCAATCAAAAGCCTTGAGAGCATTGCAACTTTTTTCGCTTCTTTTTCAACCCATTTAATGCCCTTTTGGTTTGTCTTTTTCCAAACATATTTGTCTATCCACATTGGGTCTCCTTCTTCAATTTTTAGTGCTAGTAACTCTAATTTCATGATGTGAGTCTGACATTCCCCAATAATAATCTCATTGACCAGTGTTTGACATTTCCTAGTCCTGGGCCTCTAGGATAGGATTTTGACATCATGTTTCAAAGTCTTAACCCTACTTCCCTAAATTTCCTAGCTACTCAATCACTTTCACGTTAGTTTTTAGGTTAACCAATCCTACTTCCTTTAATGTCTCCACTTTATTCACACCAACAATGATCCCACTAATCAGTGTTCATGTTACCCAATTTTGATCTTGAATATTGATTTGAGATGCATTAGTAACCCAACCTTGGTTTTCAAGTATATCAACTTTATTTTCCTTATTTCGTGAGCTTTCAATTGAAAATATAGATGAGTTCCTCTGTGTTTACCCTATAGCCCTCTTAGAATTGTTTTGTCCCTTAGAGCCCATTTATCATTTTTTTCTTTTCATTGGCCCTACTTAGATGTTATGTTTCCAATGTACTTTAAGGAAATTTTATTGATTAGATTTATTTGCATTGATCTTCAAATTAGAATAATTCTACAGTCCTAAAACTCAACTTTCTATTATAGTAAGATGTGGTATACCTACTAGCCTCCCTCAAAACTATTTTCTACTCGTCATGTTAAAGGTCCTTGATGGAAAAATTTAGATTCCCCCATGCGTATTTTAGTGCTTGTATTTTTCAATATCTCAACAATCAAATGCCATACTCTAAACAATAACCTAATTTTAAGTGGACATATTCTTATTGTTGGGTTTTATCCTAGATTTCCTTATCGGATTTCACCCCTTTTCTTTAGAATTCCATTGTCTTGGATCAGTACTTCCATCTCCATATTACCCCTTGTAGGTTACTACATTACCAAAGATGGAAAAATAAAGAAGAGAATTTACTTATCCTACTTACATTTGATCATCATTTCAATTCTTATCCTAGGGTTTCCCTCAAGTTGTTTTTCCCTTGTCTACTCTATTTGGATACTCAAATCTATAATGGAGGTGCCTTTTCCCCTTTATACTTATACACATCCTCCTACACTCTTTGTCTCTCAAATATTGTGACAAACCATAAGCCTATCAAAACCCACACCATTATCTTTGGCATGCCCCCAAAAGCTCATTTTTAGTCAGTTTGAACAGTAATATGTCACATTACAAACAAAAATGGTAATGATTCCAACCAAAACATTTCAAAATGTACCCGCCAGGAAATAAGTTTATACAATACTTTTTTAAGCTAACATTGTACCTAATATAGATTATTTAATAAAGAAACGACAAATAAATTATAGAAATAAACAATCTCAACATCAATTCGGCATTAAAGAATACATCCATTAACAAGGGTGCAATAACCTAATGAAAGAAGCAACAATAACTCTAAAATAAATTTGTGCATCCTTTGATATTACTATCAACATCTCCAATCCATAAGCATAATAATATAATAATAAATAATCATGTCAAATAATGCATTGATTATATTGTGAAAACCTAAGGACTAAAAGGAAAACCACTCTAAGCATGTGTCTTCCTTGTCTAAATATGGTACAATGCATACATGTCCATATAGTCACATGTCAAATGGTATCCCCTATACTATCATTGGTGTACAATTCAAGCATATAACAAATAATCTAAAATGCCCATCATATGTCCTTGTATACAACTTGGAAAAAATCCAAATTACTAATTAATTTAGCCTTGGCTGATTAATGGGTCAACTTTACAATAAATAATAACTACATAAATATTAAGTCAAAATTATCCATTAAATAAAAATATCATACAACAAGGATCTGATATTGAATGCATAGTAGCCCCCTAGCTTTTTCATTATGTCTAGCATTTAGCCATGTTGTGACTACCGATCCACAGCATTAAATAATTCAAGATTTATTGTCTTCTCTTCTTTGTTTTATTGTCTTATGTTATTTCATTGATCCTTACTTGGATCTCAATTCTCATCATTTAATTTTGGACATCTCCATTTCCCTATCTTTTGTGATGATCCTTAGTCAGTGTCTTATCTATCTTCTCTATTTTTATATCCATTTGTGTTCTCTAACCATGTATCCTTCAATTCCTTAGTTTCATTTCCTTTATCATCAATGTCTTTTTCTTTTACACCATCACTTTTTCTAAGCCTTTCCTCGCTATTTTTCTTTTTGGATTTATGCTTTATGTCTATGTCCTCAAATTACACATTTAGGTAACCTATTTTCTTTTGAAGTTCTTTCCTCATTCATTTCTATTATCCACAATTTTTATTTTTTCCCTTGTTCATTTGGAGTAATGTGCCATCGAAAAGAAGGTACAAATATCTTCAATTAGCCCTTTATGAAAGCAAAGTTTTCCATTGTTGCACCTTATTAATGACAAATTTAATTTTCATTAGATATTATTATTAATGTAGTGGCATGTTCCTATGAATATAGATTAGTTCCATTAGTGAATGGATAGTGTTAGGATATGTTGTAAATTTATCTAGCATTACATTTTGCAACACTATTACATCTAATTTTGATCAACCAAAATTCACCAAAGGCGCAACCATTAGAAAAATCTATAAAAACAATTAATCAAACAAATCATGCAATTAATACCAAAACAAGGTTTAATGTTCAAAGTATAAGTTTGGATCTTATAGTTTGATTTATGCCTTCAATTTCTCATTGGCCATTTCCAAATATTTTCATAGTACTTTGCTTCAATGCCCAATTATAATTCATCAGCCAAGGTCTTTATGGTTACTTTTGCATAATGAATAGCCTAGGTCCTCTACAAAAACCTCATTAAACAAATACCCCAAGTGATTAATGTGTGGCTCCCATAACCCACATTATGATTGTTCCCTCAATATAACTAGACTCAAGAGTTGACAACTACTCACTGTTGTTTTCATTATTCTTAAGATCAATACCAAAAGATAAATGTGTGGCTCCTACAACCCACTCTATAATTGTTCCCTCTAAATAGCTAAAAACTAGAGTCAAAATTCATTTATGCATGTATTACTCTTGTTATTATTTGTGGTCATTTTTATTAGAAGCAATCATAGAGAAATCACTTTAGAAGTACTTGTATTCATTTAGACAAAGACGGATTTGTTGAAGAATTTAGGGCAAACATAAATTAGGGAGATTCTTCTAAACATGATAACAATTTGTGAAGTTATTTTGCCATTTTATATTAGCTTAATCTTAATTTTATTATTAGTGTGTTTTTCTTCATCAAACTGCTATCAAAACCAAACGAGACAAGAACACAAAATATTTGTCTTTCTCCCAGGGCCAACACCTCTCCCTCTTGGAGAGGAAAACCCGCACAAAATTATTCTTATAGAGATTCCAATTGACGAATAACAAGACCATGACCCTTGACACATTCTGCCACTCCAAGACTAAGACATCAATCCTCCTCCTTGAACATTGTTGAGATCATCTCATGATTGTTGTTGCTATAATTAGGTTATTGTTGCACCTTCTCTTTATTACATCATTTACAAATATCATGTCATTATGAAGACTAAACCTAGTTACACTTTCTTCAACACTACCTCTTAACTATGGAGGTATTCATAATGGTACTTGGTCATTCTCAATCTGAAGAATTTCTCATAAGAAGAATCGGATTTGCAATCCATCTGTTATAGCATCATTTCAACCAACATTGTCTTAATTTAGTAAGGCCTTGACTAACAGCTCTATCTCTCACTTAGATCATAGCACACAATGTTGGTGAGACCAATGACTGATAGAAATGCATCATCATTGTCTCTCTTAGGGTCATACCCACCCATGTGTTCTCCGAGTATACCCTACTAGGACTACTCTCATCTTGGGTTCCTAGCCCTCAAGAATATCGGTCATCTTGCCCACTCTTGTCTTGGATGCCCTACCACATCCTAAAATAGTGTCTGATGCCAGATGATTACACAATCCTCCATTATTTCTTCCAAACTGAAGACAAGAATGTTGTGTCTAACTCTCCCTCTCAAGCAGGGATGAGTTCCAAGTTTCTCTTTACTCAAAAACTTGCTCGAGTTTCTTTATTCATAGGAACCTCCCAGAGCTCCCTTTTATCCAGGGACTCTATCATCAATACTTTATAGGGTCTTCTAGTTGACTGATGATCTGAGACTTCGATGTCATCAATTTCTTCACATGTAGGGTTCAGCCATCCATCACTTTCCTATGTCATTCCTTTTTTCCTAGAAAGTATCCTCCTTGGCTTTACATCTAGGGCTTCCTTCATAGGGCCATTTATCTTCACATTTCCGGTGATATCTCTAGATCACAAGGTACATAGTTGTGACATCCTTCACAATTCATCTTACCATGGCCTTGCACACATACCTAGACTTTCTCCAAGAGGTCAGACACCAAAAAAAAATCACATATTACCTCTTGGTGATGGCCTTTTCCAGTGACATCCTTTTGTATGTATCAACATCGTGTATACATGTTGACATATCTCCCAAATATATATGTTGTCAAGGGTCTTCATCTTTTCAAACTTCCATCAGAGTCTTCATATATTTCAGGGAGATTTCGTGGTCAAATCTTCCTGATCTTTTGGATGTTGATTGCCTTCATCATGGTTGCATACTTCACGATCTCTTCCATCCTCACATCTTCATTCCCTAGGAGATTTCACTCATAGTTCTTCAATTGTAGTCAACCACCTCTTACTTCATATGAGGAAATATTATGTTGATTTCATCTAGTGTGACTTATGTCTTTCTGCATCTTTTCAGAGGAGGAGATCCTTTTCCTTTCCATCATTCTTGGTCCATGTTACCTGTTAGCCTCTTGCTGCAGCAAGTTACTCATATTTCATGATTGACATTTTTACAGACCAAATATGTCATACTTTGCATGCTGCAATGCTCCATATTTTCTAAACAGTCACCAAGCAAAGAAGGCTACTCAGAGTTCATCTAACTGCTTTCCAAATTTTGAAAAGTTATTCCAGTTTTGTACAATTTTCAACTAAAGGGAGGTCCAAACAGCTTAATCTTGGTCTCCCTAGGTTTCAATTTCCTGTTTTAGAATATAGAGGATGAAAATTTGTCCAAACAGCTTAATCTTGGCAGATTCTTAGATAGGTAGAGAATCAAAGGAGCTCAACTGCTTAATTTGGGCCCTTGAAAGAAAAAAGGGTAGTTTGTAGAAAGGAAGGTATAAAAAAAGAAAAAATTGAAATGATGGGTCTGCAAGTCTAAGTGCACCCAAACCAAAAGAAGAAAAAATGTTAGGTAAGTAGGCTGGGTAGGTAGTTTTCAGGTTGTAGAATCTTGATTGCTGATCAGTTCCATGTTTTCAGGGTGTCAACTCTACTCAGGACACAATCACTAGGCAGTTTTATGTGAAAGAGCTCAAAACAGGCCTAACTAACTTCCTTTCTCCATCTCCCCCAAATCATTAACTAATTTCCACAAAAAGAGGTCAAGATCTGCTTGATATCTCTTAGTTTCATCATTTTCATGTCATTAGCTTGGGTGAAGACCTGCTTTACTCAAAGAGAATCCAGACTCTCTCTATAAGGTTCTATCTCCCCTTTTCAAGCCTAAGATTTCTGAAACTTAGCACTTTCTTATCATCTCCATATTAACTACTGACACTATTATTTAACTCCCTATATTTTCCATGTCCCCATACTAAAACTATGTAGATAATCCCCTTATGTAAATATCCCCTCCCCCTAGTTGAAATATAACCATAAATACTTCACTGGGAATTACTAAGTCACTGGACTTAGTAAGAACCCTCCCTCTTGCAAAAATTTCCAACTCCCAAGTGTATGGACCCCTTCCAAACACTAAGGGAACCCTTTCCAATGCTAAATAACCCTCCCCGCGCATTCTTCTGTGAAAAATATTAATGTTTGTTTGATAAGTTTTCACCACGCAAACACATTTACCCATTTTCTAAAGTTAAAAACCCACCGTGCCGCGAAAAATTAAGCCTTTAACGCGCGCGCGTCTTTGCTAAACCCCGCGCATCTCCCTTTCTCGTCCACCGTCGGATCGCCTCCCCCAGATCCGACGATCCTTGATCACATCGCGCTCCTGATTACGGTGGTAGGTTACCACCCGATGTCCGAAGGTTTTCCCGTCGTACACCGGGACAGGTGGCGGCCTCCCATTGCATCGGGCCGCCCCTGATAGAAACCACCTCCATACCAAAGGCGGTCCGATGCATAGGGAAAACTGCCCTCCCCTCACATAACAGGAGCACCACCTCATCCTGCCAGGTCGCCTCCACGTCACCTCACCCTGCATGCGCCCTGCCACGTATCCCTGCCACGTCACCCCGCCGTACTGCCACGTCACCTTGATGACGTCAGCATGCTGACATCACATCCATACAAAGGACACCACTGCTGACGGTCAGCATGTGACGTCATCCGCCGTACTGTTGACGTCATGTTGACGTCAAACCAAAAACACCCGAAAACGCGAAGAAAAAATCGTGCTCTTGGAGCTCCAGAATGAAGAACGGAGCAGTTTTTCGTTGGCCTATTTCCCGTAGCGATGCCGATTAGCGCGAAGCGCTAATCGCGCATCGCTACGGGAAATAGGCCATATTGGGGAATCTTTAGGGAATATTTTGATTCCTTGGCCCGCTTTGCACCGAAAAGGCCCGAAATTGCCCGATTTTGCCAGATTAAACCGATTTGAAGACAGGAAGAGACCAGAGACAGAGATTAAAGAGTATCAGATGAAATTCACAGAGAGAAAACACGTCAAAGAGTATCATAAAGCAGAAGAGACCATCAATGTAGCGGCAAAGAGTATCAGCGAAGATCTTAACAGCGGCCCAAAGCAGGAGAAAATTTAATACCTTCCAGCAAAGTCAAAGAAAGGGGCGAGGCCACTCAAAACTCTCAAATCATGGTTATTGCACATTTAACTCACACCAGAACAGAACTGTAGATCCAAAAGCACAGTTATTCCAGCAGTACTGCATCAAGGCTCCAAGGGCCAGATTGCACTCCTTTTTAATCCAGCTACCTCTGACACAGTTCAATAGATATTTACCTGCATTTAAATTTGGCACAATTTTAGGTTTAGAAAGCTCTTTTGCAGACCTGTTTTAGGTCAATTGTAATAGATAATTTTGAGATATTTGCACTATAAAGACAGCCCTAAATATTGTATTACGGGTTGGTTGGTTGGTTGGTTGATTAGTCAACAAGCTATCTCTAGCTGATTTTGCCCCGGGAGAGACTCGCACTGTAATATCTGATAAGTTTCTATAGTCAAAGACTGCTTATGAGCCTTGGAGAACGGATTGTTCACTGTGTTTACTGGTTGAAGAGTGATTATGGAATTCTCGTGCTGTGCATAACTCAATAAGTGCTTCTTACCTCTGTTTTCATTCATGAATTACGCTCTTAAACAGCTGAAAGAAAGATTAGCTTAGAATTTGTTTAAATACACTCTATGCTCAATTTCTGTTGTTTCTTTATGTTTTCCTCTGTTTAAGCATAAATATGAATTCCACATGGCTCATGTTTGCCTAAACCCAAGACAGTTATCCAGGGATTCTTCATTGCCCCTAGATAGAGATCATCTTTCCCTCTGTTAAGCTAAATGAGAGATTCTTAAGTGCCTCTCATTCCTTACATATCATTTATCCTTTTAGTCTGAAGATTGTGTTATGAGTAGCTATCCTGCTTCATTATTTCTCTTATGACCAGAAAGACGCACTCATAATCCTAACCCATGACTCCATGCCCAATGGTTTGAAACTTATCACTTCATAAATTGCCTCTCTGCCTGAAAGCATTTTCCTTCCATCCAAACACAAACAAAAACCCCTGAGCCAAAAGCTAGCCTAAAATCATCAACAAAGTTGAATCATTAAGAGAGAGCCCTCTCTAATTGCAAGTGGGCTAGAACCTGTAATCCAAAGATTGGTTTGTGGTTACCTCGGCCGTATCCCTACAGGAGCCTAGGGACAACCTGAGTGATAACATAATGGCGACTCCACTGGGGACCTCCTCAGATAAATTCACTAAACCAATCTGCAGCCCCACAGAGGAAGAAACCGACCTGTGAAGGCCTCAGTAGACCTGTGTCTTTTAGAAAAAAGTTCCCAAAAATAGAGTAGAAGCTGGCTCCTAAGAAGCAAATGCGTGATACACGATCAAATCCTGATCCAAATTGCCCAGCTGTTTTTGAAAATCTGAATTTAATTCCTAAGATCATTAGAAAACAAAAGCAAAAAGAAGACCTAACTGCTGCGAGTCCTGAAACAATTCAGCCAAGTAGTGTTCCAACCCCTATCAAAGTTTTATTCCAGTCAACCCCAAGTTCCCCTGGTTCATCACCTCCTTCTCCAAGCAGCTCCTCTACACCTCCATCCTATACTCCTACCGTTACTACTCCTTCTACCCCGGTTGTTCCTATTATCCCCGCTGCCCTAGTTGTTCCACTTATCCCCATCATCATGGCTAGATATGCGCCCTTACAGCTACCTGTTAATCTCGGGGTTATGCCTCAGGACTGCCAGTCAAAAATCACCTATTTTGATGGCACAACCTCATGCACCGCCCTACAGCATACAAAGAAAATGCAGGATTATTTCAAGAGTTATGAAATTGATGATGACAGTGTAAGAATGAAGATTTTTGTCCAAAGTTTGACTAGTGATGTCAGAACCTGGTTTAGGGCACTTGCACCCAATTCTATATTAAACCCTGAAGCCTTATACCATGCATTTATTAATAGATGGGAGAAAAAGAAAGATCCCTTACACATACTATCTGAGTATGATACTATCAAAAGAGGACCTCAGGAAACAGTTTTGGATTACTGTGCAAGATTTAATAATGTCTACAATGCAATACCACAAAATTTAAGACCTCCACCTGATCTCGCTTTGTACAAATTCCCAAATAGCTTTGATGCTGAGATGGCATATCAGTTAAGGGAAAGAGCCCCTCAAAGCCTTGCAGAAATGCAAGATGTTGCTGTTAGTGTGGAAGCAAATCTAATTGCTAAAAGAAACAGAGCCAGAACTAAGAGAAGAACCACTTTCAAAGAAGAACCCTCAGCCTTCGATCAGAAGCTAAATGCTATCATCAGTGGAATCCACAGGCCAGGAGACAGAGTAGAAAATGTTGAGAGAAAAACTTCATGGGAGGTTCAACAGCCCAATGCCATAAGGAACCCGAAATTCAGAAAAACTCAAAACACAAATGTTGGAAGGGCCAGTCCCAACCATGATATTAGGCCTCCTTTTCAAGAAAACTATGCGGAGGCATCTACATCCATTGAGCCCACAGATAGGACTCATATGAACCTGATAGATTCATAAAATGAACAGCAAATCTTTCTTACGGAAGAAGACCGACCATATCCTGATGCAAAACAATTTCACACCAAGTCGGGAGAGTCCTTCGACTTTAAACAAAGCTATGATACCGTTGTGTACGAGGTACACAAGCAATACAAATTAAGAACAAGGACCATTGATGTTCCCCCATCTAGCAGAACAAAAGATAGCAAACAGCTCAACAAAAGTAAAGGAAATATCACCAACAATCAACCGCTGACAGCTCTGTCCCAAACCCTCATCAGGTAACTGTGGAGGATGTAACAGACACTCACTCTCCTATTGATCGACCTCTACCTCCCTTCTCCCCAAAAGAAGGTCTGAATAGCACTCCTAAAAATCTTCCCAAAACAGAAATACCACAAACGGTCATACAACATGACATTGATATTCCAAAAGAAAACATAGAGAGTATGCCTGAAAAAGAGAAAGTCGCCACTGTCAATGCCAAGAACTCATTGGAAAAACCATTTAGTTTAGAAGCAGAGATTGGAAAACTCAAGATTTCCATTCCCCTCTCAAAACTTGCCAAACATGATGTATATAGGCAACAAATTCAAAAGTCACTTCAATTACCAGAACTAAGGGATGATGTGAACGTTTTAGATGATACCCTTGAACTACTGTTTGGTCCAGAAGTTAACGGAAAAACAACATATGAACCTGTTCCACCTTTTTATGTCAGTCTGCACATACATGACAAAATACTGCATAATGTTATGTTTGACTCAGGTGCCTCACATAACCTTATGCCCAAAGCTGTAATGGAAAGGTTGAAACTTGATGTCACAAGACCGTACAAAGATTTGTATTCCTTTGAATCAAGTCAAGTCAAATGTTTACGCTTAATCAAAGACCTTTGTGTCTCTCTAGTCCAATTCCCCAACAAGACAATCTTAATGGATGTAGTAGTTGCTGACATTCCCACAAAGTATGGCATGCTCCTATCCATATCGTGGGGAACAAAATTGCAAGGGTCCCTTCAACTCGACCTCTCTTATGCCACTATATCTGTCTTTGGGCAACCAAAGAGACTATATAGAGAAACATTAATGAAGTATGTGGTAAGCAGTGAGGAAAACCCCAAAATTTTCCAAT
>APFE030050903.1:145850-216423 GCA_000404065.3 Pinus taeda
ATGGAGACAAAGAAACTGGGGTATCTACTTCAGGATATGCTATGATTCTTGGATCAGGAGCTGTCTCCTGGAGATCATGCAAACAATCAGTTCCAGCAGATTCCACAACAGAAGTAGAATACGTGGTAGCAGCTGAGGCAACAAAAGAAATTGTGTGGCTTGGGAAAATTATTGAAGATTTGTAGGTAAAACAAGTACAATCAACTCCACTCATGACTGATAATACCTTTGCAATAAATTTGAACAAGAACCCAAAGTTCCATGATTGAACGAAGCACATCAATACTAAATATCATTTGATTCGACATCATGTTGAGGCCAAAATAATCCATCTCCACCATTGTTCCATGAACGAGAAAATTGCAGACATCTTCACCAAAGCGCTTGGAAGAGAAAAGCTTGAAAGATTCAAAATGATTCTTGAACTCACGAACATCCCTTCAGATTAAGGGGGGGAATGTTGACACCTAATCATCAGGATTGGGTGAATAACTGAAAATGATGTAAATAAATAATAAAGAATATGAATAGCCACCGGGAGATGAAATGAATAGTCTCTCCCTCATGTATATAATAAACACCAACCTAAACGAAATAGATGAATTGTTTTGAGGAGTTACTGCCTGGTCTGACAGTTCCAACTCAACATTGCTCCAATGCTATCCAACTCAACACTGCTCCAATGCTGCTATATAAATGCTTGGATAGGCATTATATATGATATCAACCATTGTTGTAGACTGTATTATATCAACTCAAAGCGTTCGATCATGTGACAAACTTTTGCATGACCGATGGATTATTATTTTCTTGGCACAGTTATACAATATACAAGTCGGTGTAAATGAAAGTGGTGAGTTTTATTTCGATTGCACATGAGTATGCTTCCTAACCAGAACCCACCCAGCAAATATTAAACTAGAGAGTACGCGATTAACAGGTTTCTTTTTGAAGCTTTGGTTGCCTACACTGATTACTTAAAACCCATTCTAAATAATACAATGTTCATAGGACTGCTTGGAAGGAGGTGAAGAGCAAGGCAGATATGGACCCAGAAGAACTCTAGGTTGTACAAGATCCGCTGGAGGCAAACTAAGCAGTCCCCAATGGGGATGGTCACTCGGAATAACACATGGCGGCAAGGCAACATACAAAGCTCTCTTGGCCTCCACACGCCCCTTCAATGTGCCATAATGAGTAAGGTCGGCATTAAGTTCCCACATGCAGGTGGCTCTCTCACTCGCGATGATGATATATTCCATGCTCCGCACAAGAATTTGGTCAGTGTGTTTCGGGCAATGAAGTGGGAGGTTGCAGAGGGAATTTGGTTTATTCTCTGGACTACCCTACTAAGATCATGGCAGCAGGCAAGCGAGGATTGCAGGGAATGTGATAATCCAGAACGAGGGGAAGTCTTGGCCAGGGATTTCCCATGGGATCCCGCCACTTTGGAGGTGGCCAAGGCTTTGAGACCTACCCTTGGGTACTCTGGTTTGTATCAAGTATCTTGTTTTTTCAACAAAGGAGGAATCTTGCCTTGGCTCTCAGTCTTATTTTGTATTTGCTAGGCCTCTTCGTCCCAGTTTCTACCGGCCTTGCACACGGTTTTGTTCTAGGCTGAAGGTTCAATGGATATTTATTTGGGTTGGCTTTTTCCATGTTGGAGCGGTCTACATAGTGTTAGTTCTCATTATCACTCGTAGAGATCCTATCCCCCCCCCCCCATTTTCTATTGTTCTTGCACAATCCCAATAATTCGATAGCATTGTATAATGTGTAGTAGGTACGTAGTTGTGACATCCTTCACAACTCTTCTTACCATGGCCTTGCACACATACCCAGACTTTCTTCTTCCACAGGTATGTCGAGTTTGTACACTGTATCTCTTCTTCCACAAGTATGTCGAGTTTGTAGTAAGATCAAGATACATATATATGGATTGATTTGAGATAGGTCACCAAGATTGTGACACTGATATCATTACCTATCATCGAGACCACAGAGAGGGCTTCACTATCATCAAGACTGCGGCTTACTATCCATCAGAAACGTTTTCTGACTGCACCTAATACCCAATCGAGGTGTAGTCAAACACTTCACCGAAAATGCTTGTGGATCTGCTCCTCCATATATGCGAAATTTCAGAGGAAAAGTGAAATCTTCTTGTCCTTTTTTCGTTGACCCTAAACGGGTATTTATAGTGGTTTGTGCCACATATTAGAGCCGACATGAATTCATGAACCGACATGTCCTTTTAACCAAGCCGAAATGACTTCCATTTATAAATTTAATTTGATATTGAAGCTGACTTGATGAGTATTGTATCTATTTGCTTGCAGACTTCTTTAGCATGTTAATGGAGGATTGTTCTTGGTCGGTTGCTTTGACTTAAATACATTTTATATAGGTTTTTAAAGAGCTTATTTATACATGACATGACTCTTTGACATAATAATAAAATCTTAAATACATCAAAAAGAAGTCTTTTGATTTATGACACTTCTTGTTCATGAAATCCATGTAGCAAGATATTCAAAAAGTAATTTATTTTCTTTATTACATCATTTACAAAGATGTCATTATGAAGACCGAACCTAGTTACACTTTCTTCAGCAGGATTGTAGGTATAACATAACAGGAAGGTGATAGGGCTCCCTAGTCATACTAAGTTCTATTATTAATTCAAATTGACACATTAGATTATCTAGTTCTCACAAAATGAGAATCATGGTAAAAAGTTTACCTCAAAATACATAAGGTGCACACAAGAAAGATGCAAGAGATTTGAGTTTTTCAAAAATGCTTAAAGAAAATTCTTTGCAGAAAAGGAATCTCTATATATTCATAAGAAGTGAATATCCATATTGTGTTCCTTGGAGGATTGTATTGGCCTTTAGGCCTTTAAAAATCTACCCAACAGGCTTTTTCCTATATAATAAAATGAAACATGGTTTATACAATATTTTCACCTACTTATCCATCATTTTCAAAAATGTACTTGCTATTATCATCACTTTCGTATGTGCTTCTTTCTCCAATACACAAAAATTTGAAAAATAACAGTGGTCAGTCCATGTATTTGTGCAATCCATTTTAGCTATTAAATAGCTTGCTACATATGACTTATAGCAAGGTAACCCACGTGATAAGATATTTGTGTCATAAATATAGTAGCTCCTAGTTGTAGGATTTGATTAGACTATCTCCTCTTTTAAGTGGTAAGCATTTGTAACATTAATCATAAGTTTAAAATTTTAAAATATGATATCCCTTAATTTTATTATTGATTAGCTCATCACTTATGTTTTAAGTAAATACCATTTTTATGACTTCCCTATATATATGAAAGATCGCAACACAATCATATTCACATTAAAATCATTTAAAAAATTAGCATAAATTTTAAAAATTAACTATTCTTTTAATCTAAGAAAATATTTCTAATTTCTACAGGTTCTGGGACGAACTACATTATATTACGATTAAAAATTATTTTTAATAATATAGATAAATTTTAAAATTTACATTATTTTTATTTAAACTCCCAAGAAAAATATCTAATTTCTTACAAAATTTTATATTAAGTATATAACTCGCTTAAACACTATACACGCTATCAATTACAAATGTTGTGTTTTACTTATCTATTATCTAAACTATTGTATTTATATGTTGTGATCAATTTATGCTTTAATCAAGCAAGAGAAAAAGCAATGCCAAGTAAGCGGCTTATCATATAAAGAGTTGAGAGTGCAAATTTAAAGATCGCATTGCCTCATAAAGTGACTATCAATACAGATAGAAGGAATTGATGAAGAGAAAAAAGATTAAGGATTGATCCAAATTTAAACTTGGATTTGAGTTGGTTCCCAACTAGGGGATTGGAGTCTCTTGTGGGTTGGTGCCCACGAATTCACTAATTTGGTGCTCATCTAGGGGATTAGAGTCTCATGTGGATTGATGCCCATGAATTCACTAAATTGGTGCTCAAGCGGGGATCAATGTCTCCTGTAGGTCGATGCCTACAAAAGTTTTAGTTGGAGCCGATATACTTTATTATACTTTTTATTTATTACTACGAAAAATAAAAAAATAAAAAAAAATTAAAAAAATAGCATATAAAATAAATAAATTAAATAAATAAATATAATATATAATAAATACAATAACATATATAAATAATAATAAATAAATAAAATAAAAATTAATAAATAAATAAATAAATAATAAAAAATAAAAAATTAAATTATTAAATTTAAATTAAAAAGATTAAATTAAATTTAAAAAAATATAATAAATAAAAATATAAATATATAATAAATAAATAATAAAAAATACAAAAAAATAAAAAATAAAAATATCTCTCAAATATAAATCTTTTGTGTTCGTGTGTTCACTCTTGAATGGTTAATGTTGTGAATTGTTGATGCCTAAAATTGGTTAATTGATGAAACAATTATTCACCTCCCCCCCAGTATTTCTAACACATTTGTATCATTCAATGTTTCCAATGAAAGGTCATGGTTTCATTTAATAATGAAGTTCCTATTTCAGAAGCATCAACATCTTGTTTGTGTACCTATTGTATTAATATTGATGAATATAATGAGAATCCTTATGATGTGTGCTATCACTCAGGGAAAACCCTGGCTACGGGGAAAAACCCTAAGGAAACCTTAGAACCTCTTTTAGGTTGAAGTTGGCCCTTCAATTCAAAGAGGGATCTCTCCGTAAAACTCAAATACCCTATGGTCACTGTAGTAGAAGGTTTTGTGCAATTGAGTTCAGGTGGCCAGATTTAGGTCTAGGGATAAATTGGTTGGGTGATCTTCAAAACCATTGGGCATGGACTCCAGCTATTAAACAAACGAGGTCACAACTCCAATGAGCAGGTTGTACAAAGCATGAAAATTCACAAGTCCTTTGATTGTTTGTGAGATTTAGAAGAAAGATGACTAAAGGAAAATAAAGTTTATAAATGGTTAGAATAACACATATTAATGGTTGATAATTTTAAGAAAGGAGCATCAAAGAAATCCAATCTCATAAACTAACATTCTCATACATTGAAGAAGACAATTATATAATAGAGAAAGACTGACGGAGAGAAGTAACACATGAATGTCCTACTATCTGCCCATTAAACACTATGAATACATTCAAGATTGCTCAAATATGTTTAGACTACAAGTGTTTTTCCAATAAAAGCCAACCTCGTTTCAGTATTCATAAATTGTTTATATAGTGCTTTACATAACAGTTTGCAAAATAATAGTGATCACATAATTACAAAAACTGAGATATTTTAAATATCTTTCAAGCTCATGTATGCAAAGATAAACTTAAAAATATTTTGTCTTTTCTAGAATAACTATAGGAAAATATGCTTGTATTTAGGCAAAAAGAAATATCTGGTCAACTACATCCCTTGAAAGTAGAACATGTCCCTAAATTGTAGTTTAACATTTCTACTAGCATAACAGGTCCCTTTGCAACAATCCATCAAAATTGCTCCTTCATTCTTCTTCAATTTTGCTGGAAAATCTTTAGCCTTCAAATATGGAAATTGGTTCATTAATGTTGATCCTCTGTCTTTAAATCTGGAGTGGCTGAAGTTCTTTTCACAAAAAATTGTTGACTGTCCATTCAAACTACCAACCCCTCTTTTCCTGTGATTCAACAGTTGTCGACTCATACGCCTTTAACTCTTTGTATGGTCTTATCAGAGAAGTTGCCATCTTATTTCTTCACTGATACTCCTCAGCCCCTTGCGCTTCGCTCCTTTGGAATTTGTTTTGTTATATGACCAGCCTAATTTTTATCGGCTTAATGTCATATCGAAGCCCCTTTATAACGTAACTTAACATGAAGTTCCAATTTTGTCCTACCTCATTTTTCTTTAGCCCTTCCCGCATTTCTCACCATAGGACCGAGGTTTGTGACCTACCACTTAGGCTTAAGGTGCTAGGGTGTTTTGTTCACTATCTGGTGCTATTTTTCCTTTGTTAAGTGCTTAGTGCCCGAGTTTCTTTAAATTCCTCTCGATCATGTGTCAGCCCAACATCAGAGCCTCTCTCATCGGAAGTTTCCAATTGGAGGATTTACTTTGGAGCTACAATATTCCTCAACCTCCGATATGTGACCTTCGATATACATCATCATTCCACATGGCACGTCGTGAGTGGTGACATGTGTCACCCATATTTGTCCCCTTAGGGCCCCTCAAAACGCCAAAACTTCCTGCCACATGTCTTGCAATATTGCCACATCATGCTGGCATCAGATGCCACTGTAGCTTTATCAGAACCTATCATATTCTGCCATGTGTCCGATTAGAGGAGAGAGAAAAAGTTTGTCCACCTTTGGTTTTGCAATGAAATCCTTTGTTAACCTTTATCGGCGTTCCCCAACGGTTTCAACACTATTGACACATTTGCATATTGCAACCTTTTAAAGGTTGTCACCTTAAGAAGTTCTGATTTCCAATTCGTCGATCGTCGATATGCCTTGGACCTTCGAGATGTCAATTGTCGATGTGCCCTGGACTTCCAATATTCGATCGCCGATGTGCTAATCGTTGATATGCTCTAGACCTCCGATATGTAATCGTCGGTGTCTCTTTCCTTGTAAGGCTTCAATCCTTCAAACTTCAACAGACCATATCTTTTGATCCAGGAATCCATTTTTGGACTTCCACATACCGTTGGAAAGCTTGTTCAGAGAACTTTCGAATGGAGAGGGTATGATTTAGGCTTTGTTTCCTTCTACTGCATGGAATATTACTGCAAACTTCTCTGCTTATTTACTTGGATTTCAAAAAAATGTTGACAACCTTACTATCAAGAAATTTTCCATGTTTATTACAATTTTGAATAGTGATACTACAAATGTCAACATTTTCCAAAAAAGATTCAAAAAATATGAAATTTGTATTATGATAACAATGTGACTAGAGTCATGGTTTTGTCCAGTGAGGAACTTGGTCATAGTGCAAGCACTAATATCGAGCATGTTTCTTAAGAAATTCCTAAATCTGAGGACTTTGAAGGCACCACTTATTGATGGGAGGAATATTTTCATCCAACAATAGAACTAAAAAGCTCCAATGAGAATGATGAAGAATTTCCTCCAAGTGAGGATGCCTAGGGTATTGATGAGAAAGGGAAAATTTTCCTCCAAGAGAGGATTTCCTAGGCACTGATGAGGATGGCAACAAATTTCCTCCAATCAAGGATTTTTGGGGCACTAATGAGGATGGCAAAGAATTTCCTCCAAGTGATGATTACCAAGGCATTGATGAGGATGGAAAAGAATTTCCTCCAAGGGATGATTCTAGGGAACTGATGAGGATGTTGAAGGATTTCCTTCAAGCAAATAGTTATGAGGCACTGATGAGGATGGCGAAGAATATCCTCCCACCGAAGATTTTTGGGACACTGATAAGGATGGTGAAGAATTTTCTTCAAGCAAGGATTTACAAGGCACTGATGAGGATGGAAATAAATTCCTCCATGCAAGGATTTTGATGGCACTGATGAAGATGGCTAAGGATTTCTGGGGCACTAATGAGGATGGAAAATAATTTCTTGAGCAATGATTTCTAGATCACTTATGAGGATGGCAAAGAATTTCCTCCAAGTGATGATTTTAAATGCATTGATCAAAATGATGAAGATGACTTTAAAACTAGTGAAGATGATTATGATGGTGGTGTTGCTTTGTTTTAATTGGGTATGATGATGATTTCCCTTTGAGTGGGGATTTTAAAGGCACTAATTATCATGTTGTTGATGAAGAAGACATTCCATTCTGAGAAGAATTTGATGGTAGAGATAATGTTAAGGGTTATTATTGTTTTCCTTCACGTGAATACAATCATGATAGATTCAATGGAAATGGTGAGTATTGTATTCATTTGTGTATTGAGTTTCATATTTCTCATTTCAATAAGATTATTAGTGAAGTTGATGATGGGCCTAGGAATGAAAATCATGTTCTAAGTCATTCAAGTGTAGTGATTCAATATGGTCGGCATTTTCTTGTTGAGTCTCCTGATAATGTTGAGAATTATTATAGTTAGGATGGTATTCCACCTAGTGATAAGGAAATTACTTTTGGCAGGAATGACGAAATGATGGGGACATTGCAAACAAATATTGTATCTAGAAGTAGAAGTAGACATTGCCATATAAATCCAACTAATTCCATTTACACAATACATAAAAATTAATTTTTCACATGATCAAGTTCCAATATTAATTTGATTTCAAGTGAATGTTGTCAAAAGAATTGATTGAAATATATGGAATTCATGTATGCCTTGGAGAAAAAGAAGAGATATTTGTCAATGAATAAAAGTGTGCAAAATTCAAATTTAGTGAGGTGCATGATATATACAAACGCAGGTTATAATTATTGCATTGTGAATATTTTACTTTGTATAAGGCTTTCAAAAAATTCATTCAATTGGCCATCTTTGTATGTCAAGAATCCAAACAAGATTGGAAAATAATCCTACGGTTTATTCAAAACTACATCATGGATGAGAGAGTGGGCCACTAACAAACACTATAGTGTCTTAGATGCATGACAACTTCTTCAAACATGGAGACTATATGTCAGATAGAGACACAATACATATTCCATATAATTTCTCAAGGCGAGAAATCTACAACATATACAGAGAATATGTTGGAAGTGTTAAATGAAATATTGATTTCATTATAGTGCATATTTTACAAGAATAGGGAAGAATCAATTCAACAATGTCCATATTCCTAAGAGTTCAAGGATGGGTTTTTATAGTAGATGTGCACTTCTTAAATCAAAAAGGGATAAATTTAAAGAAGTAAAAATATGTATGTATTTACAAAATTATTTGTTAGAATTTGATAGTTATCAACTATGAAAATGTATTATCAATATTTTCATTTTATGTTATGTGTAGATTCCATTGTCAAAGCACCTCAAGAGCATTGTAGTCAATAATCAAGTGAAAGGAAAAAGTTGTACAAACATCGAAAGAAGTGTTATGATGATCCAAACAAATATTTAGGTTTGATAATTAATAATATGGACTAGAAGAAAAACATTTCTATCACATTCTTTCCATACATCAAAAAATTACAAAAGAATAATTTTATCCAGTTTCAATTGGTGGGTTTTATGGTTTCCAATGGAAATTTACCTCCAAAGGTTTACTTCATAGCTCCAAATATTCATAATGATGCAAATCTAATCATCATCATAATTCATTGTGTGCTCAGTTATTGGTCTGGTAATATTCCTCAAATTTTGTATCTACAATTAGAGAACACATATCGTATTTGAATATTTAAGCATGTTTGTTGAACTATAAATATTTGAAAAGATAAATTTTGGTTTCCTTCTTGTTGGGCACTCATGACCATATTTACCAAATGTTTAGTAATTTTTTAGTAACATTGAAGAGGAATAATGTTGGGAGCTTGTCATCATTAATTGAATGTATTAAGAAACCATACTTTCCGGAACTTATACTTTACATGTTGGAATAAACTATTGGCATAAGAAGATTTATTCACATATCACATAGTGAAAAAAAAATGCATTGAACAACCCAATGGCATTAGCTTCCAACATCAACTTTGTATCAAAAGGATTGATGGGAAAACACTTACATGGAGAAATAGTATTCAAACTCTACAGAATGGGGACCTTCTTCAAGTTTAGCATTTTTTAAATTCATTCCAAATCATCCAATGTTTGCATCAAAGTTACTTTTATTGCAATTAACTAGTGAAATCCATAATGTATGGAAGCATAAGAGAGACTATGTGGATTATTCTTGATGCTTGGAAAACATAAAATAAAAAATCTATTAAAGATACATATGAATACTTTGTTGTTGTTGACTTTGTTTGATGGGAATTATTTTCGATGGCCAAAGTGACATAATTTCAAGCTCAACAAATGAAAATGTAATTTTTAATATTCTATTTACCTGCCCACAAAATATGCCAAATGAATATAAGGAAAGAAACATTGTTGAACAACAAGAATATCAAGGTCTTATTTAGTCTGCCCAAGTAGAAGAAAAAGAGATGTATATTGGTTCTAGAAGATCACGTGCACAACATGAATCCATGGAATAGATTTACAAGGGTTCAGTACATGATATCAATGAGGGTTTGATGATTGCAATGTTAGTGATTGAAGATCCACATGATTATCCATTCTAAGTTGCAAAGGTTGTAAAGCTCAATAAAGAAAATGAATATTTTGTGTCAATTGAAGTATATTGGTTTGCAATTGATACACATCTATTAAATGGTGTGTACAAGCCAGAGATAGTAGTAGAAAAAAATGTCAGTAGAAAGAGAAAAAGCAAGAGAGAAAAGATAATTCATTACTACATTGACCTCTTGAAATTAGAGAATGTTGGCATACTTGTCTATGACATCAATTTGGCAAAGAGGAACCCTTCACCCCAAGACCATAGAGATTATCAAGAGGTTTCTACCATAAGAAATAGTTGCAAGTTGGGATTCAGTTGAACCTAGTCATAGATCTAAAAGGATTCGACATCTAGAATGATCATCATACATGAAAACCCAAATAGTGCACTCATTGATAGTAGAGAAGAATATGGATCATATACATATACATCCAGTCATTCATTTGAAGATGATGTAGATTCTAATGGTGTGACAACCTTTGAGTGAATATGAATAATTGTAAAATTCATTTTATGTACTTTTTATCAACATAATGTTTGCATGGTAACTAGAAATGAGTGTTTTGACTTGTATATCATTTTACATGAAGTTATGAATGATTTCTATGTTTGTTGGATTACATTACGTAACAAAATTTCTTAGCTCATCTATTTTGAAATTGACAATGCAATAATAACTTTTGAGAAATAATTTATGTTTAATTCAATGTAATCGTTATTGAGTTTTTTAATAAAAGTGAAAAAAGTATTTGAAATTAAATGTTGAGTTTTTAAATTATATGGTGATATCATCATGCCATTTGTACTATCATGTGCTTGGATAAATAAATAAATCACAATGGAATGAACATTTTAGGGTCAATTTTATGATTTTTGTTTTTACATTAATGATGATTGTTTAGACCATTGTTTTAAAAATGTTGCAATTTGAATCCTCCATTGAAAATTGGGTACTAATGATTTTACAAATTATTAAAATGTTATGTTTACAACATGTTTCATATTTAAGTTCGAAAAATGAGGTGTTATTGACATCAAATTTTTTCAATTCGACGGTTGATTTTGAAGTTTTTGTTGTAATGGTACCACTTCTTATTTTTAAAGAGTTCAAGCACGCTATGATATTGACCTTTAAAAAAATATTTGTTACACATAATTGTCGGTAGCACCATATTGTGGTTCAAAGGTTGGTTTTCAAGATATTTTCCAACAATATGATATTTTAAGGCCATGGTTGAGAAATGCTAGAATTTTAACCCCAAAGAAAATAATAAAATAAATAAGGTTTTTATCAGTACATCCATTTTTTAAGGGTTAATTTTAGTGTTTTTTCACAAAAATATGAATTTTAAGAGTTAGAGTTCTTGTTTTGAGATCTTAGTTCTCATTAAGTCAGTAACTTTGTTTATTTTTATTATTTTTATTTTTATATAATATCATTAAAAAAAAATGTGTTTTGGGTTTCTCATAATTATCTTAATTAATAAGGCATTAAAATAATGAAGAGTTAAAAATATTAAAAATAGAATTTCACACAAATTTGTAGGAATTAAATAAGTTTAAATTAAAATAAAATGAATGAAAAATAACGATCCTCTATCTCCCATTTATTTTTTACCCTATTATTTTTTGGTTGGACACACTTTTTATCATAATGAAATTGTCTAAACACCATAATTAAACATTAATGCAATTAAAACCTAGCAAATGGCAGATAATGGCGTACACACACAACACACACGCACATATATATATGCCACCAAAAACTACATACTACTATACTTAATATATATATATATATATATATTATATATATATATATATATATATATATTTGCCACCAAAGATCATTGTACTAGATGTACATGTAATGTAGCTATTTCCACAAGCGAGGACATAATTATGTACTTCATTTTCTCATTATTACAATCGACTAAAGATCTACAATAATTTCATCTCTACAACCAATGTTAATTTGACATTTTGTTTTCATCACAACCTCTAACATTATAGTGACAATTCTACACTACCTTCATTTATAAGATGGATGCAATAATTCATGAAAGTTTGCTCACAACTAAAAACATGACAATAGAATCCCTTATTGCTACCCAAATTTTGTCTAAAATGATAAGAGTGCCAAAATAGAGGAATTCGATTTTGAATTACAATAAGCTCAATTTAGGTGGTAATTTTGGACTCATGTCTCTAAAAATATTGTCATCCTTCTACAACACCATCCATAAATGCTTTTTATGTTTCCATCTTATCTGGTGTGTTAACTAATTTCCTTGTCCTCTTATTGATGAATTTCTACTTCTTGTCTCCTAAGCTAGTCATGTCTTGTGTCAACTTTATCTTTAACACAATGTCTTTAGCATTCACTTTAGTGTCCTCAATTGTTATTCCACATCCTTATCATGCATCCTCCTTAAAAATCTTGTACGCATCATTTATGTTGGTTCTATCCCTTTCTTTTTCATTTTCTTCTACATTCTTCTCCTATTTTTACTTTATTTTATTCCTTTCCTCCTCAATTTTTCGCTTGAGCTTTCATCTATCCATTCATTTCCCTTACTTCCTCTTCTTTTAGTTTTAATCTCTTCTATCACTTTTTTGGTTTCTTTGTATAAAAAAAAAAAAAAAATCTCTTTAATTTATTGTACCCTTTGTGTTCTTTATACTCCTCACTAGCTTGCACTTCCTTTGTTTCCTTCTTCCTACTCTTGTTCTACTTTCTTTTGAGATTATATCTCTTGTTCCCTCATTTTTATGTACATCTTATTGTTTTACATCCTCTTTCTTTCTTTGAAAAAGGGGATTGAATTTATACCACATAGGGGTTCTTCTAGTATGAGTTCCCCTTTAAAATGGTCTTGTCCTCTTCTTCAAAGGATCAATCTATAAGCTATTGTCATGTTTCACTAGCTCCATAGGGTATGTCTATTTGATCTCTTTGGGAAAAACAACCATGCATATAATCTATTATTATTTATTTTATTGTGTTATTTCTCCATAGCTCATTTACCAATAAGATTCTAAAAACCTTCCTTAGTGCTTATGTTTCAACACCAATTGTGATATCAATAACAAGGTTCATGGTTATCCTATTTTTTATTCATATTATGTTATTTATGCATATGGCAAATTTAGGACAATAACTACTCACAACACATGGTTCTTGGTAAGTGAATCCATAGGCTTTTTTATCCATCTTATTGTTCTTCAATTACCACTTCATACTAATTCTCATAAATAAGTCTATGCTTTGTCACCAATTACCATT
Source organism: Pinus taeda (assembly GCA_000404065.3). NCBI lineage: Eukaryota > Viridiplantae > Streptophyta > Pinopsida > Pinales > Pinaceae > Pinus > Pinus taeda. Next base: position 159,353 of record APFE030050903.1, read on the forward strand.
TCTACTCTATCAACTTCTTAGTTCTTCATTATTATTTCACCCTATCTACTCTTATTTCTATTATGTACTCCCACTATCTTTTTTTCTCTATATCACCTTCTTTTAACATTATCTAGCTATGGATATTTTGTATTTGCGCAATAATATCTTGCACTAAGTATTTATCTTGTTTTTGTTACTTTATTTCTTGGTTCTCTCTCATTTTTTAAGAATAGATTGAATAATATCTTAACTATTCTTCATTTTTCCTTCATAAATCATGTGGAATATTAACCTATATTTCATTCATTGGCACTCCAATAGTAGGCTACAATAAACCTCTCCTTATGTCATGTTATACGAAGACATTGTGTTAATTATTTATTTAATTCAATTTCATCCTTGGCCTATTCATCATTGGGACATCCACGTCTTATGCATTACCCTTAGTTTATGTTCCCCTTAGTATTCCTCATATCCTTGCAAATGTTATTAGTTTCTTTGTACTCATATTCAGCAAAGCCCCTATTTAATGCATTTTTAAGACTCGAATTTGTCATAATATCTGTTGTGAAACCTAATCGGCCTAGCTTACCCAATTATCACTTATCCTTCCACATGACCCAATGTATGGTATCTTTCTCTTTGGACGAACTATGTCCTTGAATCTTGTTTGCCCCTTCAATGATCTTCAAGGACATTTTATCTCTTTTGAAGCCTGTCTTCCATGTCCTACTCTAAGGTCTAATCAAGCATCATATCCCAAACCATGAGTAAGAGAGTCAAACAATATCCTAAAAAACCCAATATCCCTAGCTCTTATCTTTCTTGAGTATTTTTGTCCTTGTTTAAGATCCCTCAATCATGTCTAATAAGAATTTGGCAAGGACGTTATGTAACTTCAAACTTTAGTGTTGTCATGTCATCTATCTCAACATGTGATTAGACCAAAATATAAAGGATTTTTCCTTATACAATGTGTGTCTTCTTGTTCTCAAAGTTTTCTAGATGAGCTTACTTTAATTTTTTACTTGTATTGTCTAAGAATCATTAGAGTCTCTTTACCCTTGTTCCTTCCCCTTGGTTTCTCAAAGTTTAATCAATTAATCATAAGCAAAGAATAAGCATATTAAAATTATAGCCATTTCTTTTATTGTGTCCTTTTTCATTACATGAATCTGACACTTCACCTTTCATTACAATTCATTTTCTCTTATCAAAACTCAATTGTCCTCAATCAAAAGTCTTCAGAGCATTGTGATTTTGTTCACTTCATGTTTAACCCATTTGATGCCCTTTTGGCTTGTCTTTGTCCAAACATATTTGTCTATCCACACTGGGGCCCCTTCTCCAATGTCAAGTGCTAGTAACTTCATTTTCATGATATTAATCTAACATACACCAATAATAATCTCATTGACTAGTGACCGACATTTCCTAGTCCTTCCTTCTAGGGTAGGATTTTGAAATCATTTTTTAAGGTCATCAACACTACTTCCCTCAAATGTCCTAGCTACTATGCTTGATCCCTTTCACACTAGTTGTTAGATTCATCAATCCTACTTCCCTTAATGTCTCTACTTGATTCACACCAACAATGACCCACTAACCAGTGTTCATGTTAACCAATTTTGATCTTGAAGATTGATTTGTGGTGCATTAGTCTCCATACCTTGGTTTTCAAGTTTATCAACTTTATTTTTCTTAATTTATGAGCTTTCTAGTGAAATTCTTGATGAGGTCCTTCGTGTTAACCCTATAATCCTCTTAAAATTGTTTTGTCCCTTGAAGCCTATCTTATCAAATCTTTTCTTTTCATTGACTCTCTACTTGGATGTTATGTGTCCAATGTATTCTAGAGAGTGTTTATTCATTGAGTTCTTTGCATTGATCTTCAATTTATAATAATTATACTTTCCTAATACTCATATATCATATAGCAAGATGTGGTATACATACTAGCCTCCTTCAAGGCTATTTTCTACTCAACTTGTCATTTTCAAGGTCCTCAATGTGTCGTTTGAATTCCTTACTGAGTTCTTCCATGCATCTTTTAGTGCTTATATTTGTTAATTGGTCCAAAATCGAAGGCCAAACTCTCAACAATTGCCTAATTCTAAGTGGGCATACTCCTATTGATGGGTTTTACCCTATCTTTCCTTATCTTATTTGACCATTTTATTTAGAATGTCATCGTCTTGGATTAGTACTCCCAACTCCGAATAGCCCCTTATATAAGGTTTTACATACCAAAAGCAGGAAAATTGAAAAGATATTTTACTTATCCTACTCACATTTGATCATCATTCCCATTCTTATCCTAGGCTTTCCCTCAAGTTTATTTTTTCCCTTTTCCCAATCTATCAAGTTGCTCAAATCCACAATGGAGGTGCCTTGAATCCTTATGCTTAAACGCATGCCCTCCTAAGTTATTTGTCTTTGCAACAAACCATAAACTTATCTAAACCCACACCATTATCCTTGGCATGCCCCCAAAGACTCATTTTTAGTCAGTCCAAACATTAACATGTCACATAACGAACAAAAATGTCCATGAGTCCACTCAAAAACATTTCATAAATCACTCACTAGGAAATAAGTATGTTTATATAATAATTGTTTAATTGAATATTGTACCTTATATAGATCATTTAATAGAGTAACAACAAATAAATTACAGAAATAAACAATTTCAAAATCCATTTAGAATTAAAGAATAAATCCATTAACAAGGATGCAATAACTTCATGAACACAACAACTCCCAATAAATGTCCATCATTTATTATTAGCATCAAGATGTCCAATCCATAAGCATAGTAATTGAACAATAAATAATCACATCAAATAATGCATTGACTATATTGTGAAAACACAAGGACTAAAAAGAAAAACTACTCTAAGCATGTGTCTTCCTTGTCTAAATATATTACAATGGATACATGTCCATTTAGTGACATGTCAAATGGAATCACTTATACTCTAATATTGTTGGTGTACAATGCAACCATAGTAACAACTAAGCTAAAATGACCATAATATGTCCTTATATACAACTTGGACAAAATCCAAATCGCTGACTAATTTAGCCTTGGTTCACTAATGGCTCAATTTTACAATAAATAATCATTACATAAAGATTAAGTCAAAATTCTCCACCAAATTAAAATCTCATAAGTATCCAACCTTGAATGCATAGTAGCCCCTAAGCTATGTCATTATGTTTAACATTTAGCCATGTTATGATAGCTATCCTCAACATAAAACAATTCATCATTTATTATCTTCTCTTCTTTGTTTTATTGTCTTCATTATTTCATTGATCATTACTTGGATCTCAACTCTCATTATTTAATTTTGTAATTCACTTTGGACATCTCCATTTCCCTATCTTTTACAAGGACCTGCCATCAATTCTTGTCTATCTTCTACATTTTTTAATCCATGTGTGTTCCTTACCCATTTGTCCTTCAATTCTTTAATTTCATTTCCTTCATCTTAAATGTCTTTTCCTTTTACACTGTAGCTTTGTCTAAGTCCTTCCTCATTGTTTTTCTTTCTGGATTTCTTCTTTATGTTTATGTCTATGTCCTCAAATTATTCATTTATGTATCTTCTTTTCTTTCAAAGATCTTTGCTCATTCATTTCTCTTATCCACATTTTTTGTTTTTCCCTTGTTCATTTGGAGTTGTGTGCTATTGAAAATAGGGTACAAATATCTTCACTAAGCCCTTTAAGGAATCAAAGGTTTTCCATTGTTGCATGTTATTGATGACAACGTTAGTTGTTACTAGGGATGATTAATAATGGCATCTTCCTATGAATATATATATTAGTTCCATTAGTCAATGGACAGTTTTAGGACATGTAATTTTTTTACCACTACCTTTTGCAAGACCCTTACATCTCTTCTTGTTCAACCAAAATTCACCACAGACAACCATTAAAAAATCTATAAAAACACAAATTGTATAATCAAATACCAAAACAACATTTAATGTTTTATCTTTGGATCTTATAGCTTGGCATATGCCTCCAAGTGCCTATTGGCCATTTCCAAATCTTTTCACAATACTTTTACTTCAATGCCCAATTCTAATCCATCAACCAAGGTCGTTATGGTTCCTCTTGCATAATGAATAGGTCCTCTATCAGTACCCCATTAAGCAAATATCCCAAACGATTAATGTGTGGCTCCCACAACCCTCATTATGATTGTGCCCTCGTAATAACTAGAATCAAGAGTTCGATTTAAATTACACATGTATTACTCAAGTCACTATTGTTGTCATTGGTCTTGGTAAGAATATCAAAAGATTAACATGGGGCTCCCACAAACCCACACTATAGTTGTTCCCTCTAAATAGCTAGAAACATGAGTTGAATATAATTTATGCATGTGTTACTCTTGTTACTAATTATAGTTATTAGTATTAGAAGCAATCATATAGTGGTCACTTTAGTAGTTATATTCATTAATCAAAATTGGAATCTAGCGATATCATAACAAGGAGATGATAGGTCTCCATAGTTATACTAAGTTCTACTATTTATTCAAATCAACATGTTAGATTATCCAGTTCTCACAAACTAAGAATCGTGGTAAAAAGTTTACCTTCCACTACATGAGGTACATACAAGAAAGATGCAAGAGATATGAGCTTGTCCAATGCTTTAAATGGATTTTTTTCCAAAAGAAGAAAATCTATATATTCACAATAAGTGAACATACATGTTGCAATGCCTAGAGGACTACACTAGCCTTGGGCCCTCAAAAATCTGCCCAACCAAGCATATGTTTCTATAACAAAAAGGAACACTAAATTGTCAAAATTAAGTCAAATTTGTCCACTAAATTAAAATCTTATACAAGTATTCAACCTTGGATGCATAGTAGCCCCCTAGCTATGTTATTATGTCTAACATTTAGCCATGTTGTGACTGACATGTCCTCAACATAAAACAATTCATGATTTATTGCCTTCTCTCCTTTGTTTAATTGTCTTCTTTACTTCGTTGATCATTACTTGGATCTCAATTATCATTATTTAATTCTGTAATTCACTTTGGACATCTCCATTTCCCTATCTTTTGTGAGGATCCTTCATCAATGTCTTGCCTATCTTCTACATTTTTATATCCATGTGTGTTCTTTACCCATTTGCCCTTGAATTTTTTAATTTCATTTCCTTTATTTTCAATGTCTTTTTCTTTTACACCATTACTTTGTCTAAGTCCTTCCTCATTGTTTTTCTTTTTGGATATCTTCTTTATGTCTATGTCCTCAAATCACTCATTTGTGTATCTTCTTTTCTTTTGAAGTTCTTGCTCATTCATTTCTCTTATCCACATTTTTTTTTTGTTTTTCCCTTTGTCCATTGGAGTCTCGTGTCATTGAAAATAGAGTATAAATATCTCCACTAAGCCCTTCAAGGAATCAAAGTTTTTCCATTGTTGCACCTTATTGAAGACAAAGTTAGTTGTTATTAGTTGTTATATGGCATCTTCTTATGAACGTATATTAGTTTCATTAGTCAATGGACGGTTTTAGGACATGTAATTTTATCTAGCACCAACTTTTGCAACACCCTTACATATATTCTTGTTAAATCAAAATTCACCAAAGGCAACCATTAAAAAATCTACAGAAACACCTAAATTAAACAAATTATAGAATCAAATGCCAAAACAACATTCAATGTTCAAAGTATCTTTGGATCTTATAGTTTGACATATGCCTCCAAGTGCTCAATGGCCATTTCCAAATCTTTTCACAATACTTTTGCTTCAATGCTGAATTCTAATCCATCAATCAAGGTCTTTAACAAACAGCCTAGGTCCTCTACCAATACCCCATTAAGTAAATACTGACCTAACTATACCCCATTAAACAAATACCCCAAACAATTAATGTGTGACTCCCATAACCCTCATTATAATTGTGTCGTCAAGATAACCAGAATCAAGAGTTGGATTTAATTTGCTATATACCCCATTAAGCAAACACCCCAAACAATTAATGTGCGATTCTCGCAACTTTCATTATAATGGTGCCCTCACGATTTAATTTACTAGATACCCCATTAAGCAAATACCCCAAACAATTCAAGTGTGACTCCCATAACCCTCATTATAATGATGCCCTCGAGATTTAATTTACTAGATACCCCATTAAGCAAATACCCCAAACAATTAATGTGTGACTCCCATAACCCTCATTATAATGGTGCCCTCAAGATAACGAGAATCAAGAGTTGGATTTAATTTACACATGTATTATTGTTGTCATTAGTCTTTGTGTTAATATCAAAAGATTGATATACAACTCCCACAACCCACACTATAATTGCTCCCTCTAAATAGCTAGAAACAAGAGTTGAATATAATTTATGCATGGGTTATCCTTGTTACTTGTAATTATTAGTATTAGAAACAATCATATAGTGGTCACTTTAGTAGTTATATTCATTTAACTAAAACTGGAAACTAGGGATAACATATCAAGGAGGTGATAGGTCTCCATAATTACAGTAAATTTTATTATTTATTCAATCAACATATTAGATTATCTAGTTCTCACAAACTGAGAATCATGGTAACAAGTTTACCTTCCACTACATGAGATACATACAAGAAAGACGCAGGAGTGGATCTTTTTTCAAAAGAATAAAATCTATATATTCATAATAAGTGAATATACATGGTGTAGTTCTTGGAGGACTGTACTGGCCTTGGACCCTCAAAAATCTGCCCAACCAAGCATCTGTCTGTATAACAAAAAGAAACAATTTATACAACATTTTCAGCGCCTTATCGTTCATTGTCAAAAATGTACTTGTTTTCACCACATCCATCTATAGCTTCCTTGCACAATACATAATATTTGAAAAGAAGAAATAATAATTATATCCTATAGTCCATGGATTTCTACAATCCATACAATCCATTTGCAAAAAAAAGACTTGTACAATCCATTTTAGCTAATAAATACCACACTATATTTTACTCTGGAATAATGAACATTACCTTTTCCTTCTCTTACTTTTTACCACATGCTCATAGAAAAGCCCATAGAATAGCCCATAAAATAATAAACATTGCCTTCTCGTTCTCTTACTTTTTACCACATGCCCATGGAATAATATGCATTGCCTTCTTTTACTTTTTACCACATGCCCATAAAATAATGAACATTGCCTTCTCCTTCTCTTACTTTTTACCACATGACCATAGAATAATGAACATTGCCTTCTCCTTCTCTTACTTTTAACCACATACCCATGTTAAAGATAAACCATGTGATAAGATATTTCTAGATAAACCATGTGCCACATGCCCATAGAATAATGAATATTGCCTTCTCCTTCTCTTACATTTAACCACATACCCATGTTAAAGATAAACCATGTGATAAGATATTTCTAGATAAACCATGTGATAAGATATATCTCTTATATTAGCTGTAGGAATTGATTAGTTAGTCTTAGTTAGTCCTCTCTTTTAAGTCAGTAACAATTTTAAAACTAATTGCAAACGTGAAAATTTTAAAAATATGTACCTCATTTTTATTGATTAGTTTATCTCCTCTCAGTTAATAGTATTTTTATGACTTATTTATATAATATATATTATATATATATATATATATATATATATATATAATCCCAACATAACTATATTCACAATAAAATCATTTAAATTTTTACTATCAATTTTTTAAAATAATTAAATTTTTTTGAAGATAAGAAAATATTTTCTGATTTCCGGCAACACGATTAATTATTTTTAAAAATGATAAAATAAATTTTAAATAATTTTATTGTGAATTATATTATTATTTTTTTAATAATTATTTTTTTTGCTGAAAAGAAAATTTTTCTGATTTCGGCAACACGATAAATTATTTTTAAAAATGATAATAAAATTTTAGATGATTTTATTGTCAATATAGTTATTTTGGGATTATATATATATATATATATGTTTGTTTTTTTTTTGAACTCATCTTAAACTATACTCACATCGAATTACATATTTTTTGCTCTATATATCCAAATGAACTTATTTCATACGTGTCATCAATTTGCATTAAATTCTCTGCGACAACTACTTGACTCTTCTTCCTATTTAATTCACTAGTATCCTCACTAATTGCATATACAAGCATTACATATTTGTGCCTGTGATCGTAAATGGTCTGTGTGACAAGCTTTTCCAGGTCCTGATTGTAGTTAATGGAGTGTTTTGCCGTTGTGATAATTATACTACCGTGACCTGCGGTTGTGAATTCTAGGCCTGATAAGTTGCGGTAGTGGATTCTTGATGTTGCAACGTGCAATGGCAATGACACCATTGTGGACAACTCTGTTGCAACTTCTTGCCATTCTCTTATGTGCTTCTATTGCATCTCCAAGCGTGCTGACAGTCATAAACTCAGGATTCTTCTCTATTCACTTTTGTGGACCTGCTTTATACTTATCCTGAACTTATCAGAGTTGTGAATATCAGACAAATAAAAAGCTATAATCACAGAGGTACCACATGCTAGACTTTATGCTTTCCTGTATGCATATCTATTCCAAACATACATAAAGTTGAAAAGTCTTCTACAATGATATGAAATGACCTATGCGTCCAGAAGGAAGGCACAAGACAAGACCATGAATCTAGGGAAGGTCAAGGATATATGGTTATGTTAAGAGGAAACAATGAGCAAACAGAGGCATGTATGCACACACGAATAGGGAAAATGGCATTACACAAAACTAGATTCATCTATATTCACAGCGTTGAACATTGTAAAATCAATGAAGATATTCAAGAGGGCTGTAGACCGAAGATGCTCTGTGAACAATATCCTGAGAGCGGTTGTGTTGACCAACTACCATAGTTAGGACAAGCTCTGCTACAGATATCTATTTTTCCTATATATGCTTATATAAAAGTGTGTTCTAACAAGAGAGAAGCGAAGGGTAGCTCCACTCAGTCGACATTATAAGCGCAGTGTTCACAGATTCACACAGCGTTTTGCGCTGAAATGAACATATTTTATTAAAAGAGGGGCAAAGGGTAACTCCAGCAGGTTAGCATTTACAGTTGCCAATTGTTACAAAAGCAGTGTAACTGTCGTAACGGTTTGAACATGGTTTAGAAACCGGCCTGGTCCAAACCGGAACCGAGCAAACTGGACAGTTGGATAGAGCCATGGATCAACCCGGTGAACAACCTGGACCAATGGGACCGATTTGGTACGAAACCAGTACAAACTGACTGGTCCCATCATGAACTGGCCGAGCAGCTCACGGAGCATATGCCTGAAACTAATGCATCGGAAAAATTGCTATAAATAGATTGTTGGACGTTTAAACTGAAAATTCTGCTAATAATAGCAGAGGATGTGCTATTCCACTGAAACACTGATCTGAACACTCAAAACTCATATAATTTTGGAATAAGGTAAGGCTGGAGCCAAACTCTGAAACAATGTACCTATATGATTAAGGTACTCATGGACCATTGATGTCGAATGGTGAACTCTGAAATTTGTCTCACCTTGACTGATATCCATGAAAATGTGCCTGAAACTAATGCTCAGATTTACAAAAGTAAATTTCGTATTAACAATGAGCATTGCTTCCCAGGGGGTATGACTGATCTAGTTGGCTGTTATGTGCCCTAACCCACAGCTTAAGCACCCGCATCCCTCAGATTAAGCTCCCGCATCAAATGAGTTTGATAAGTGATCATGTTGATCAGTGATTTGTAGTACGCCAGTGGCCTAGTAGCTTGTAGCATTGTTTTGGGACTCTAGAAGCCATTTTGAGAATCATTTAGTATGTATTTTGCTGATATGTATTGCACTTGGTGCCCTCTTGATATATTTCACCCTTAGATGGTATATAGATAAGCAAACCTTGTCTCTTGTTTGGGATCACCCAAATAATTTTTCATTAAAAATTGATTATTTCATGTGTTTTTCTAAAACTAATTCATTGAAGCAGAGTCGAGTCAAAACCCCAAGTTGATAGGTGGCCAAATCGAAGTCCAGATCTGAGTTTTAAAACTATGGGTAACTATGAGTTAGAATGCTCCAGCAGATCCACAATATCTAGTACCTGGATAAACCATCCTACAGTTACAGGAGCTATGCAGAAAGTAGCTCAGATTCTCGGGAGGAAGCATCTATGGATCCAAAAGAGAACATTTTACATGAGTTCCATAATGAGGATTCTGCAGATGAGGACTAGGCTGACAATTTCGTAAGTGGCCTCATTGCGATTATATTCGAATGTGGATGTGGCCAATGTGGATATGGTATCAAGCACAGATGTCAATTAGCCAAGATTCGCATACCCCTGTGAACCAGCCAACCTGAAATCTGATCAGCTATAAGAACCACTATTATATGGTATAAATAAATGTCTTGGCATGAACTCTCTCCACTTATAGCAAAGCCCTGGAGAGCTAAGAGCTCCGGATAAAAAGAATTTAACAATCCTCTCTTACCTCATAAATTGGCTGGATAACAATACACCAAACCATCACATCCATCCAACCCGTTGGAAAACTACATATATATTATAAACTCGAGGTCCCAAAAATATTAGAAAAGGCCCATAATGAGCTCGCCAAAAAGTCGACTCTCTTTACTACAAAGTGAGAACATGGGCTCGCCATCTCAGTTTGGAATCTACAGAGTTAAAGTGGACTACAAGATCTTCCTTGGAGAAAGCTTTGGATCCCTTATGTTGTGCCTATAACCAGTATGTCTCTTAAGCTCATAGCAAGCCTGTTCTAAGATTTGGTGAAAAAAGGAATTGTGGGTCCTCCCAAACACCTGTGTCAGAAAAACTCATTTTGGCCACCTTTTCATCGAATGCAAGACTCTGAATGGAATATCTTAAGAAATACAAATCGGTAGTCCTTCATTAATTCAACACACACGTAACAGAATTTCTTTGAAAAACTGAAATAAACCATATCCCCGCTCAATTAAGAATAAAAGGGAAAAAACACTTTGTTTCCAGAGTCTGGAAAGGAACTTCTTGATATTCACCCTGTTGCGTATCTAGAATATTACAAATAAATTATCTTTGAACACAAAGACTGCAATGTAGGAAAAATAGCACTCAAAATTAAAAGTCAAAACATAGAGATGACTAACGCAAATTGCCAGGGAATACTATGAAATAGAAGTAACATATTAGGAACAGGAAAAGAGGTGGTTCACTAACTGGTCCTTGCAGGATTGGATAAATGCTAAGCAGCCAAATCAATGTTATCAAAACTGGACCAGAGCCCGTAGAACTGGCCGGTACAACCAGTTTGGGCCCAAAACCGGTCCAGTTACATTTTTGGCTGGTCCGACCAGTTTGGACCCAAAACTGGTCCGACTAGGGCTTCGGAACCAGAATAGGCCGGTTCAGAGCCAAACCAGCCAGTTCTATAACGGAACCGGTTGGTTCAAGACCGGTTCTGTGCAGTCTATACCTGGGCGGCCAAAAATAAAAAAATTTCCTTATTTTATTTTTTTATTTTTTCAGTTGGTTGGCCCACTTCTAATTCTCCCGTAGGCCAACATAATATGCAAGCCTATGGCCTTTACCCTAATATTGAAACCTATGGCCCTAGTATTGCTATGCAATTCATGGTAATGTTAAATGCTTAAAGTAAAACTTAAAAGGATGAAAATGAAAGATAAAGAAGATTTCAACATTACCATGAAATGACTCAGGCTGTTTGAGAGTGGTTCCAACCTCATTGGATTTCATATGGAGAATATAGAATTTTAGATTTCGCTCAAAATCAAGCAGAGTTAACAGTATTTCAGGATTGGGGGGGTTGCAATGTTTCAATTGGATTTTGTTATGTATGGAACTAGTATTTAATAAAGAGCACCAAGTCCTTTATGTGCTTTGATGTTAGTGGCATTGGGTGTTGAACTCCTCTACCATGACTCTAATTAAAATGTACCGATCACTCTAACAAAATCTTGACGTGACATGCTATGTTTTTTCTATCTTATTTTAATGCTTAGAGGGTTATACTGATGGCAAAGATCCCAATATAGGCAATGATTTTGATGGTATGTAGGCATTTGCTATAACATGATTTTTTTGGATGCTAGAGGCCATCTAGAGCCCCTATTTGTTGATGTATTTTCAGTTCAGAGATGGATTGCACTCGATGCTATTTTGATTATATGCACCCTTACATGCTATATAAATGAGAACTTTTGCTTATTTGTGCATAAATGGTTTGGATTGATATGGATGCACATAATATATTATATATATATATAATTATATATATAGTGTGTTTTCACTTTCAAATTTGAATATTTTATATGATTTTGTTCAACCAGTTTTTTACCAGTTCCAGTCCAGTTCCGACCGGTTCCCAGTCCACAAGGTTTTCCAGTTTGACAACCAGTTGGGTACTAATAACATTGAGCCAAAGATTCAAATATCTGATTTAATAAATGTAAAGACGGCTACATTCCCTCTTTTGATGGGTTGGCAATGAGAAATCCAAGGGGTATTAGAACTAGGGCACACATTTGTGACATGGAGGGATATAATTGCTTTTCATACAAATGGAGCCTCAGCGTAGCCTGCAACAACTATGTTGAAGTGTACGCACGAACGACAACATAATCACGAAGGACAACATAATCTACTCCAATGTGCAAGGGATTCTACCATGATCATTATGAGAATCAAATCATTGTTTCCAAGCAAAATAGCCAATCTTCACATGCCAGAAAAACAAGTTCAATCACATAAAGTTTGTTAATGCCATTCTCAATCTTAACATTAAAAGCAGACAAATTAACCAAATCAACAGCCGACTCTAATGCAGGAGAGCTTGGAATCCAGTTCTTTATTTTAGATAGTACAATGCATTCTCCCATCGAATTTTTCTCATCTCTTGTTTTACCTTACTCTGTTGGATCTCAGAGCAGCCCTCGTGCATAATAATGCCAACAAATAGCCACAGTTCATTCTGTTGAAAATGACCTCAAGGAAAAGGCCAACAGGTATTCGTGTAGCAGTGGACATAGTAGAAATAGGGACTTGCTTCGACAACCTCCATCTAAGCCACTGGAAGATCTGCCGATGTGGCGAGAAAGGAAAGGGTGAACCTGAAGGATGACCGCAAGAGCCCTCTCCTATAAGGATAGAATCAAAAGCAATGAAAAAGGTTGGGCGACAACACGGAACATCTCTGGCAGAAGGTAGAGAAAATTGAAGAAGGAAGCATCAATGTCAAGACAACCTTCTACGTCTATTCAAGATTAACAAATGATGAGATATGTGTATTATCAAAAGACAAGTAGAGCAATGCCTAGCCTGCCCATCACGTGAATCCCCAATCGTGCAACTGTCGCAGCTAACTAACATGTGCATAGGCACGAGTTTTATTAATTTTAGGAATTAATTTGTTAACCGTAAACACTGGAATATGTTGTATGGATAAGAAGGTAACTTCCTATATGAATGCTGATTTTGTAAAATCAGACAGGGCTGAGATGTATTATGGGTAATTTTAATGAAAAATGCTTTTTGTAAAATAAATTATCCGCAGCAGGCAAACTTGAAAATAGGAATCAATGCCTGAAAGGTTCAGCCTCTACAGGCAACTAATGTGCAGCTTCAAAGTAATTTAGGGTTTTGTGCATCAAACAATGCACTGGCCAAATTTTATAATGATTCAGTGCAACAAATTAAAAATGGTTACAATTACAAATACTTTTAATGTTACAGTTGTTTTTCTTCCTAACACATCCTGGGGAAATCTCCCAGGGACTTCCCCTCATTCCAAGGATCATACGCAGGATCAACAATTCATGAATAATTTATATATAGCTCATCAACAATGAGCTCATTAGAGAAATAAGTCACAAAGTGGATTTGAACAGGGTAGGGAGAGCAACAATTTTCTCACAACCACTCGTGCTACACCCAATTGATGACAATTGCATATTTACAATCAACAATGTTTTCATTTTTTTGCTAAAGATATAAACTGAATTTTGTCAAATCTACAGCACCCTGCTTGAGATAATCCCCAACATAGACCCATCTTAACGACAGATCTATCAAGAATCGAAAGGGATCAAATCCTTTGAGGTGTAAAGTTTTTAATCATTCAGTATGGATCTACGTTGGCTGTCATCTCATATAACTCTTTACAACTCACAACTTGCACACTTGGATATGTAAAAATACAATTTTGATTATTATTAAGATATTTATGTTTGCACTGATTTATCTAGATATCATAACTGCAATATTCTATTTATGTGTGGATCTAGTAACTCTTTTTTATCTCTATATAGCAGTTTTTATACTAGCCTAGATCCACCTTAGCACTAGATCTACCAAGCGCCGAGAGGGATCAAATCTCTCAAGATGCAAACCTCTTTTTGAATGCAAAACTTGAGGAAAAGATTACACCTCGAAAGATTTGACCCCTCTCAACACTCGGTAGGTCTGTGCTAAATTTCCACGAAACTCTGCAACTACTTAGATGAAAAACTGAAAATTGAAACTAGTTTTCTTTCACCAAGATACAGAGTTCCTTAACAATTCATATGCAGCGGAATAAAAACACAGATAAAAACACATCACACAATTGATGCACTTTTCTCAAGAAACTCAGTAGGGAAAACCTGCTTGCTTGATGTGGTATTTTATTGATTGTCTTGGAGCAATTGAAAGTGTTACGCTTCTCTCACAAATCTCAGCTGATATAGTTGATCTTGGCCCTCTAGCTCACAACCAATCCTCTGTTGCCTCCTTGACTTGCCTTACAAACCTTGCTCTCTTGCTTCAATCTTGCTCTTCTTTTCTTGCACACTTGTGACTTCCTACTTCTTACGACACAAGCTCCTCAAATTTGCACACACTCTCCTAAATCCTTGCACACTTGTGATCTTTTATTCCTTAGGACACAAGCTCTTTGCACTCTCCAAAAACAAGGCTCTCTCACACAAACTCATGAGTTGTCTTGTCTCACAACCTTGTGCACAAAACAATTCATGATTCCTTGTGTCTTCGTTCTCCTCTTAATAGATTCAATCCATGCTAAATTAGGCTAGTTCAAATTTAGAACTCGATCTCTGATAGCGAGTTAACTGAGAGTGTTACTCTCCTTCCAATCATCACTAGAGTTTTTAACTCGTGCTCTCTCCAATCAACGCTAGAGATCTAACTCGCTCTTTCTTCAATCAAGACTGAAGACTAACTCACTCTAACTGAACTGCTAACTGCCACCTTGTTCTATAGTCAAACTGATGAAGACTCCACTTAACTGAAGCTCCAACTCTACCTTCGCATGCTAACTTGATGATTATTTCAGTAAACTGGAAATAACTGATTCTAATTGAAGTCTAACTCATTAGGTCAACTCAAGGTCTTCATTGACTAAGACACAAGCCAAAAGACCTTGCTCACTACATTTTCAACACTCCCTCTTAGCGAGGAAGGTACTTCTAGAAGAACCTCGTCCACCTCGATCTATCTGCAACACTACTACATTATCTGTTGCTACAATTGCTCCCTCTAAACTAGAAGACTTCCTTGCTTCTTGCCATAGAATCAGATCTAAAAACCTATTCTTTCCAACCAAACCTCATCCACTTGGATCTATCTCCAACACTACCACATTATCTGTTGCTACAGTTGCTCCCTCTAAATAGAAGACTTCCTTGCTTCTTCCCATAGAATCAGATCTAAAAACCTATTCTTTCCAACCATGATATGCGAGTATCTCGGTGGCTGCTTACTCTGCCTCAACTCATTGTCATGAATCCCTCTGCATGTACAACTACGGTCAGCCTGAGCATTGGTGACTCACTAGCCTTTTTCGCAATTGGGTGTTCTACCACCCCTACCCCAACTCGACGTGCTTTGTCTGTAGCTTTTGCTGCCACCCCAACACTGCTCACGCATGATTGTCTACTCCAGCCAATCCAACCCCGCATCCACCCTGCCAATCGTTGATCAGTCATGATCCACCCAACTTGTTCGAATTCCATCTCGATTAGTTGATACTGGTGCTGCACTGCTATATTGTGTCACCCAGTCTGTGGATCGTTGTTGCACCCTCGATCTCTCTATTTCTTATGTTCACTCAACCATAGCCCTAGTGCCTACACGATCTACCTGTCATGTTGGTTGTTGGCTTGTGTTTTTTGTGTTTGTGACTCGTTGGCCCTCCAGCATACAAACTCTTATGCCCCTGACCACATCCTTGCTCAATTGGTCGTTGGGGTTCTCTGCACCTATACACTCTGCACCAACCACTGCATTATTTCGATCTAGTCAAGTTCAGCCTCTACAAAGTCAACTTGCCTGAATGTTTGTCAGCTTCCCCCACGGTTGGTCTCTACGTCCCTTGTTAAAAAATTTCACATGCATGGATAGGTGGTTGGGTGTCACCTGCATCCTAGGTGGTCGGCTTGGCCTCACTGCTGGCGACTAGATGGCCTAGCAGCTAGTCGGCCACCCATGGCCTTTGACTTTTGTTTTTATTTTTTTATTTTTCTTAAAACGACCCTTTTTTGTTTAGTCCTTTTTTTTCTTTTCACGAATTTAAACAAATAAAAGTAAAAAATAAAAATATTTCCCGTAAAAATTTCTCCTCGACCCAAAAAAAACAAACAAAAAAAGCGTTCATCCTCCTCTTTAAAACTCTAGCGCAAGCATTCTGCTTGCTCTGCATTCTTCACTGACTAGTCAATCTAGTGCTAATCTTTATATTGATCTATGCTCTGATACCATGTTAAATTTCCACAAAACTCTGCAACTAATTAGATGAATAACTGAAACTAGTTTACTTTCACCAAGATATAGAGTTCCTTAATGATTCATATGCAAGGAAATAAAAAGACATCACACAATTGACACACTTTTCTCAAGAAACCCAACATGGAAAACCTACTTGCTTGATGTGGTATTTTGTTGATTGTCTTAGAGCAATTGAATCTATTACAAAGCAATTTGTCTCTCTTGAGAAAGTCTTTTGTTTCTCTCACAAATCTCAGCTGATATAGTTGATCTCGACCTTCTAACTCGCAACCTAGAGCTTCAAACTTTGCTGCCTCCTTGACTTGCTCTGCAAACCTAGAGCTTCAATCTTGCTCCTCTTTTCTTGCACACTTGTGACTTCCTACTTCTAAGGACACAATCTCCTCAAATACGCACACACTCTCCTAAATCCTTGCACACTTGTCATCTCTTATTCCTTAGGACACAAGCTCTTTGCTCTTTCCACAAACAAGGCTCTGTCACACAAATTCGTGAGTTGTCTTGTCTCACAACCTTGCGCACAAAACAATTCATGATTCCTTGTGTCTTTGTCCTCCTCTTTATAGATTCAATCCATGCTAAATTAGGCTAGTTCAAATTTAGAACTCGAGCTATAATAGCGAGTTAACTGAGAGTGTTACTCTCCTTCCAATCATCACTAGAGTTGTTAACTCATGCTCTCTCCAATCACCACTAGAGATCTAACTCGCTCTTCCTTCAACCAAGACTGAAGACTAACTCACTCTAACTGAATTGCTAACTACCACCTCGTTCTGTAGTCAAACTGATGAAGACTCCACTTAACTGAAGCTCCAACTCTACCTACGCATGCTAACTTGATGATTATTCTAGTAAACTAGAAATAACTCATCCTAACTGAAGCCTAACTCATGAGGACAACTCGAGGTCTTCATTGGCTAAGGAACAAGCCAAAAGACCTTGCTCACTACATTTTCAACACTCCCTCTTAGCGAGGAAAGTACTACTAGAAGAACCTCATCTACCTAGATCTGTCTCCAACACTACCACGTAATCTGTTGCTTCAGCTGCTCCCTCTAAATTAGAAGACTTCCTTGCTTCTTGCCATAGAATCTGATCTAAAGACCTATTCTTTCCAACCATGTTCAGTGAGTACCTCGGTGGCTACTTACTCTACCTTGGCCCATTGTCACGAATCCCTCTGTAGGTATAGCCTTGGTCGACCGAGCGCTTGTGACTCATTGGCCTTTTTCACAACTGGGTGTTCCACCACCTCTTCCCCAACTCAACGTGCTTTGTCCACAACTTTTGCTGCCACCCCGACATTGCTCACGCACAACTGTCTGCTCTTGCCAGTCAATCCCACCCTGCCAATTGTTGGTTGGTTGTGATCTGCCCAACCTGTTGTTCAAATTCCATCCCAATCAGTTGGTCCTAGTGTTGCGCTACTCTGTTGTGCCACCTAGTCTGTGGATCATTGTTGCACCCTCAGTCTCTCTATTGCTTATGTTCGCTCAACCGTAGCCCTAGTGCCTACACGATCTACCTGTCCCACTGGTTGTTGGCCTGTGTTTTTTGTGTCTGTGGCTCGTTGGCCCTTCGGAGTCCAAACTCCTACGCCCTCGACAACGTCCTTGTTCAATTAGCAGTTGGGGTTCTCTACACCTATACACTCTGGCCTGAACACTGCACTGTTTCGATCTAGTCAAGTTCGGCCTCTACAAAGTCCCCTTGCCCGAATGTTTATCGGCTTCCCTCGCAATTGGTCTCTACATCCCCCATTAGAAATTTTCCTATCCATGGATGGGTGGTTGGGTGCCGCATGCACCCTGAGTGGTTGGCCTAGCCTCGCTGCTAGCAATCGGCGTCCAAATTCCTACGCCCTCGACCACGTCCCTGTTCAATTAGTAGTTGCGGTTCTCTACACCTATACACTCTAGTTTGAACACTGCACTGTTTCGATCTAGTCAAGTTTGGCCTCTACGAAGTCCCCTTGCCCAAATGTTTATCGGCTTCCCCCGCAGTCGATCTCTACATCCCCCATTAGAAATTTTCCTGTCCATGGATGGGTGGTTGGGTGCCGCATGCACCCTGAGTGGTCGGCCTAGCCTCGCTGATAGCAACTAGATGGGCCAACGGCTAGTTGTCCACTCACGGCCTTTGACTTTTGTTTTTATTTTAAAATTACTTTTTTTGTTTACGTCCTTTTTTTATTTTCACGAATTTAAACAAATGAAAAAGATGAAAATAAAAAATATTACCCATAAAAATTTCTTCTCGACCCAAATAAAACAACAAAAAAAAAAAAAAAAAAAAAAAAAAAAAAAAATGTCCATACTCCTCTTTGAACCTCTAGCGCAAGCATTCTGCTTGATTTGCGCTCTTCACTGACTGGTCAATTTTGTGTCGATCTTGATTCTTTATAATGATCTATGCTAATACCATGTTAAATTTCCACGAAACTCTACAACTACTTAGATGAATAACTGAAAACTAAAACTAGTTTACTTTCACCAAGATACAGAGTTTCTTAACAATTCATATGCAGCGAAATAAAAACATATCACACAATTGACACACTTTTCTCATAAAACCCAACAAGGAAAACCTACTTGTTTGATGTAATTGTCTTACAGCAATTGAATCTATTACAAAGCAATTTGTCTCTCTTGAGAAGGCATTTTGCTTCTCTAACAAATCTCAACTAATATAGTTGATTTCGGTCTGCATTGATTTCAACCCTCTAGCTCGCAACCAATCCTCTATTGTCTCCTTGACTTGCTCTACAAAACTTGCTCTCTTGCTTCAATTTTGCTCCTCCTTTCTTGCACACTTGTGACTTCCTACTTCTTAGGACACAATATCCTCAAATTTGCGCACGATCTCTTAAATCCTTGCGCACTTGTGATTTCATTTTCCTTATGACACAAGCTCTTTGTGCTCTCCACAAACAAGGTTCTCTCATGCAAACTCGTGAGTTGTCTTGTCTCACAACCTTGTCCACAAAACAATTCATGATTCTTTGTCTTCGTCCTCCTCTTTATAGATTTGATCCATGCTAAATTAGGCTAGTTCAAATTTAGAACTCGAGCTCTGATAGCGAGTTAACTGAGAGTGTTACTCGCTCTCCTTCCAATCATCAATGGAGTTGTTAACTCGTGCTCTCTCCAATCAACACTGGAGATCTAACTCGCTCTTCCTTCAATCAAGACTGAAGACTAACTTGCTCTAACTAAACCACTAACTGCCACCTCGTTCTGTGGTCAAAATGATGAAGACTCCACTTAACCGAAGCTCCAGCTCTACGCATGCTAACTTGATGATTATCCTAGTAAACTAGAAATAAATTATCCTAACTTAAGTCTAACTCATGAGGACAACTTGAGGTCTTCATTGGCTAAGGCATACGCAAGAAAACCTTGCTCGCTATATTTTCAACAGTCTGGAATTGAGATGGATCTATGTTGGTTCTTTGTAATATTATTTATATTAAATAGAAATTTAGCATCTCTTTCTATAAATAATCTTATTTTTAATTCTATTAAAATCTTCATAATACATGGATATTATAACTACATATGTATGTGCATGGCATTTTTCTTTAACATGTTTTATAATTTTTTATTTTAAATTTTTAATGTGATATGCATAACATAGATTATATGTACATATATAGAGAGAGATAATATTGGAATTATTAAGTCTTTATATGATTTAACTACAAGTTGAATATAAAATTTTGAAATATCATGGTTATGAGTATGAATCATCATTATTTTAATTTATTTTAATGTAATATGCATATTATGAATTATTTTCAAAGAATTTGTCTATAATTTGATTAATAAAACAAAACTGCAATATAAAAAATTGAATTCAGCCGACTCATTATTTTTATTATTAGTTTTATTACTTCTTTAATTTGAGTCATCATTATGTTTTATTACTTTTTTTAATCTAACACTTCACTAAAACATCTCCCCCTTAATGGAGGCGACAATTTTTTTCTTTTTTTTTTTCAAGTCTAATTTTTACATCTAATGCCTCATTGATCTAATGCTCCACTACAACATCTTCCCCATAATGGCCAGTAGAGCGCCTCTTGACGCAATTATTTGTATATATCAAATCTCTCTGTTTTATTTTTTTTCACGTGTGGTTCACGGATACCCATGGTCACTGGGTAGCCGCTACGTCCACGGTACAACACTAGGGTAGATCAACCCCGAAGGGGATCACAACCCTCGGCCTATTTACTAACCTGACCCCAAGAGCTTTCGGGAATTGACCCTGTGACCTCTCGATTGGCGAGGCACTGATTTGACCGATTGAGCTAACTCTTGGGGCTTAAATCTCTCTGTTTTATATATAGAGATATATTTTTGTTTCTGTTTGAATCTATATTTGACTAACATATAGTATTGCTTTTATTATTTGTTTGTTATATTTTGTTCTGAAGCTGGCAAATGGCAACATAAACATTACCCTTGTGGCAACGCTTGTACCATGCTGGTCTATTGAAATGCCTTTTGGCGCAATTAACCACATTCCTGAGATTCCTACTTTCATGGAAGAACAAAGATATAATAGGTTAATAAACAAGTCTTTTGAAAGTGGCGAATGAAACAATTTACCCCTCTAAAGGGCTCAATTTTTGGCAAGCTAATAACTTCTGGTACCAGTTTTAAAGTCTTTCCCACATTGTCCAAAGGGAATCAGAAGGGCTATGAACATTACAACTCTAAGCCTGTAAACTAGCATAATAGATCCATGCTAACTGCAAATCTATTAAACACCGAAAGGGATGAGGTGCAAAACTCTGATTAATAAATCTAGGGTTAATAAATCTGGTAATGACATGGATCTATGCTAGTTTACTTTTTTACATTATGGTAATTAAAATAAATAGAAGATTGGCTCTTCCTTTTTTCCATTCAATTTATTTAATATTCCGAGCATGATGCATGGGTTATAACTTATGACACACATTTCTCCCATTCCCAGATGTAAGACCGCCTCGCTTGCCTCAGTGCAATGACATGGCAGGGACTAACACTGTTCACTTCAAATCACTGCCAAACATAAGCCCATTTTTTGGGAAAAACAAGCCCATTATCAGCATAGTTTTAATTTTTTCATAGGCATGCACAAAATCCATCGTGATTATATGATCCAAAGAGAACAAATTCTAGCCATGTAAATGTTCATGTATTCCTAACAATCAAATGCTCCTCAAATTATCCAAAATCAAACCTCAAGAAACTTGGCCAGCAAACTGCCATATACTCAATTGAAAAACTGAATAATTATAAAAAATGAATCTGTGGAAGTAAAACAAACCCCTAGCTCAAGGCACGAAGATGAAAATGGTCCCAATTAATTCCTGGTATTGCTCGCACTCATAAACTAAGAAATATAAGTGAAACCACTGCTGGGAAATGCTTTTCAGCAAAAGCAATACAACCCACAGATAGAAAAAAAAATAATAATAATAAAAAAAATGCTCCTATGGTTATAGTAACAGCACAAATTGATGTATACAGCACACATTGATGTATTTACTGTCATGTAATTAAATGACTTTATCGGAATTATAATACTCATTAAATACACATGTGGCATTTATGCTTCAAGAAAATTGGATTCTATCTACAGTGGAACAAGTAACTCACAGCAATCACAAATTAACCTTCCAGAGAAGCTTCTACTTGTGCAGATATAATATATCCAGTTGAATATACTATCATCAATATCTGACTTTCAAATGCATACACAAACCTCATCTTGACTTTGTTTCACTGCCCTTGCTCCGGAATGTAGAAAGTGAAAAGAAAGAGCGTGACGCTGTGAGGTTAACACAAAATTGTCAAATTACTGAATTTTCTATAACATATCAATAATGTGCCAAAAGAACTGCAGCTATGATACATTCAAATTTAGGCAATTATTTTAACATGATTGAGGGTCAGTTTTACCTTTATGGGTGTTTACCACAGAATTATCATCATTCTGAGAAATAAGGCTTCCAAGAGAATTTGCTGCAACATTCATGTGCCAGAAATTCACCAAGTTTCTTAAACATGTTATACGCACAAGAAATCTGGAGAAATAATGAAGCATACAAAGAGCTTAAAAGAAATCTAAGCAAAAAATCTACCTTGATTAGCTCCACTATAAAGTGGTGCACCACTTGTTATCCCTGATAGATGAGTATTTGCAACACGAGCATCTTTAGTTACATCAAGATTGCCAACTTGATCTTCAGGAATCCTTCCCTCTGCTTCTCTTAAATGTTCTGCATCTTCATAATTATCAGCTGTTGCCAAACTATTATGACTTTTCCTACCAAATTTCAGAAGTCTTTTAAATCCTTTAGCACTCTCCTTAGGCTTTTCTGCACTGCTCCCCTTTTGACGTGATTGAAAGGTATCTAACTTTCCACTTTCAGCTGCTGGTGAGATTGACTCTGGAAGTCTGGGCATATTCTGTAATAGTGGACTTGAGTTTGGAAAATCTGAAGTGCCTGCATTCAGACTATCATTCTCAGAAATCGGTGCCCTTGGGATGAAGACCCGTTGAAGTCCAGAACTTACTTCAGGGGCTAAAGGAGCATCATATGTAATAGACTTATTGTATGATCGCTCATCATACGAAGTTAAGCGGGCAAATGGTGCATGATATGATTCATCACTCTCACTGATTTGAAGCATGGATGACGAAGGTTGCAAGGCATTAGGTTCTGCAGAATTAAGAGAGCCATGCATACTGGGAGGAACAGATGCACTTTCAGATACCTTGTCAGTTTCAAGCTCTTCAACTGATTTCACCAGGGCTCGAATCGGCATTGCTTCATACTCCTTGAGATGGCAAGAGTCTGACAGTGAATCAGATAGATTTTGAGCAGTTACATCTTCAGCATTCGTTGAAGCTGGCACATGGATGGGAATAGACCCAAGACCAACTCCCAATTTCTTTCCCGATTCATTATCTGAAATAGCAGTTTCTGGCTCTTTATTTCCAACTGAAACTTCTGGTCTAAGAGCTTTAAAACTATTTGGTTCACCAGATTCCAGTAATACAACTTCATCATTATGTTTCTTTGAAGCATTAACTAATGTATTTCCCTTTGACTTGGCATTACCAACACCAGTAGCCTGGTTAGTTCCTTTCCCTCTCTGAACAGCATGAACACCAGTATTCTTTGCTACCTTTGGAAGGCTAGTATCTGAATCTAAGGAACCTTTGGATGACTTGTCCTTTGATTGACTTATCACAGTAACACCTTTCCTTGTTGCAGGTAAATGACGTTTCTTAGTATCTGAGTTGTCTGAAGAACATGCAGCTGAGTTTGATGTTGCACCATTAGGTTTTGAGCTACCAACTTCTTTCCCATTCTTAGAGGAAACAACATGGTCACTGCTCTTCCTAGTAGCAGATGATCTTTTACCGGTGTTAAATGTTTCATCAATTTCTTTCTTCAGCTCAGACAGAGAGGGTACAGATCTACTCAAAACATTTTCAGCTGGTTTTGTATGGGTTGATGTGTTTAGCTTGTGGGACCTCAATCTATTGGTTACTTCATTGGTTGATGTAGACATTGACCTTGTACCAGAAAAAGAACCACCAGGACTCAAGTTTCTAGACATCCGCCCTTTTTGACGGGTTGGAGATAATAATTTGCTTGCCTGTCCAGGCTTAGCTTGATTTTGCTTCATTGATCGAGAAGTTGATGAAGATGAAGTTGGACTTGAACTTCGTCTTGCTGCAATTCTTTTTTGTCTTTGTATCTTTAATTCTTCAAGCCGTTTTCTTTCCTCCTCTTCCTGCAATCATACATTGCCAAACAAAAACTTAAGCATGTTACTAGTTTAAAATATATCAATTACCTAAACAATCAACAAATTTTTCAATATGATTACTCAAATTTGTGATCATTTCTATTGTTCCTAATTGATAAGGCCAAAAAGTCAAAGTGGGATAAGGAGACTGATAAAGATACCATCTCCTTCTTGGTTTTCTGTAATCCAGCTTTAAATGCCCGTAATTTTTCAGCACGTATTTGTGCTTCAGCTAAGGGACTTGACTTGGCTAGTTTTGCATTCCTGGCAGCCATTTCTGCTTTCCTTTTCTCCAAAGCTTCCTGCATGGCTTTCAGTCGCGCTTCTTTTTCTGATTTCTTTGCTCTTGGTTGTTCCTTTGCCTTAGCATCTAACTTCACATTAGACAATTTGCTTTCATCCTCAAGATCGTTAAGGTCGGCATTAGAATGCACCTTGGCAGCCATGTTAGCCTGCATCTCGTAATCCATTGCTGGATCCCATAGTACACCAAGGGAGTCCCTTTCAGAATTGCGTTCCGGTAACATGTACAACTCAGCAGGTTCATAGCTATCTGTGGCTGCCAATTGACTTTTTCGTACACCATTGGAAGAAGTTTCTGCCTGAGCTATTGATGGGAGCTCAGAGTCAATGTTCATAACTGTCCTCCACTCATTACTGGTTTGATCTTGTACCATGGATGTTGTAGAAACCATGAACGAATCATCTCCTAAACTTTTCCCATTACTCTTCTCTGAGTGGAGATAACCAC
The DNA here is from genome assembly GCA_000404065.3 of Pinus taeda. NCBI lineage: Eukaryota > Viridiplantae > Streptophyta > Pinopsida > Pinales > Pinaceae > Pinus > Pinus taeda. The sequence continues at coordinate 184,714 of APFE030050903.1, forward strand.
TTTGCCGGTTGATCATATGCTCAAACTCATCTCCAGCAAATGGGTCTGAATCTGCACCATGTAAAGTCATCTGCCCTGCTTTACTTGATATAATGAAATCATCATATGATGTTGACATTTTGTGAATACAGGTTCCCTCACTCTCAGCCAATGGCAGACTATCCAATAAAACATCTCGTCTGTGCCTTTCAGGTAAAACCAATGAATCTTTTTCCATCCCACGTTCTTTTTTCTGGGAGACCAGCTCTTGATCAGGAGAGACTGCAGTGGTTGTCCAATCTTTTGAACTTAGATTATCTCTATCAACCACAATCATGTCTTCTTCCATTACAGGCTTTTGGTGGCCCGCCTGTTCTATTGCATGGTTCTCTCCATTATGGTCATTCTCAAGATTACTTCGAGAGGATTCGTCATCTCTCAACAAAAATTTCTGGAAAATACTCCAACTTTCACTCTCAGCATCTCTTACACCACCATCTGTGCTCATATCATTTCCTGCACTCTTCCCTTCATCGTCCCCCACATTCCAACTATCTGCAGAATGCCTACGGTGTCCCTTTCTCTTTGAAGATTCCTCGGTTTCTTTAGTCTTCTTCTCAAAAAGACCAATCACATCTTGAACACGTAAGTGCACATCTTCAGCTTTCTTCTTCAAGTCATCTTCAACATCACTATCTGCCTCTGAATTGGACTCTTCTGAAATGTCCTCTTTGCCTGTTAGATCATCCCTTTTTGATGTAATGTAGTTTATATTACGAATAACCACCATGCCAGAGCGCTTCTTTCCTGACCGGCCAATCTGGACCCTTCTCCGTGGAGAAGAGGATCTTCTGTGCGGTGATGCAGACCTTCTTCGCAGATGTCTGCGTGATTCCTGCCTGGATATATCTTCTTTCTCCAGCTCAGACTGAATGTCTGGCTCTGCAAGGTCCAGTGATCTTGAGAGGGATTTTGAACTTCCTGTTTCTGAAGTTTCTGATTTTACATTGCCATCCCTTTCATTCATGGCACTACGTTTGACATTTGCAGATATATTGGAATGTGGTTCTGCCCTTTGGGTTACGCCAAATCTAGCATCTTCTGCATATTGTGGCCAGTGTGGTAATAAATGCGGTGAAGGCATGGCTAATCCTGGATGTTCATCACCTTGTGGATATACCCCCTGGTAAAAAGGAGGATTTGGTGGATAACTCTGATAATACGGGACACCTTGCATTGGAAAACCATGAAGCCCATGCATTGCATGTCCTTGACCAACACCATGAGGTTGAAAACCCTGCATGTGCTGTGGAGCCTGGCCTTGCCAAACAGGCATCATGGGCTGTTGAAAATGGCCTCGGACGTAATCATTACTTCCAGACAGACCTTGGGATACCAGGCCATCCATAGATAATCTGTTCTCTGGATATCAAACCAACATGGCAATTTGACATCAGTAACCATCCTGGGAGTCTATCACTATGCAGCCTGTTAAATTGCACATATTCTTAGAATGTATCTTTCAGAGTAAAAAAATATAACAGTCGACCTACCTCCATTATGAATTGCATGTGCATTCTCCCCATTGGCATCTCTTATGGCTTCAGCCCCATTAGATTTTCCAAGGTTGCTAATGCCATCCAAAGAAACCTTTGAATCTCCAACTTCACTAGGAACATCAGACCATTCATCAGAGAAGTCTTTGGGCTTTAAATGCCGAACAACAGTGTCACTGTTCAATGTAATCCCAGAAGCATTTATCAAACCTATCTCAGATCGAGTTGAAGAAGCTTCTATAGTTTCTAATTCCATTTCTTCCAACCAGATTCCAGCTTCTTGCTTTTTCTTCCACAAGCCCATAAAATTTACACATGCCTCTCTGTTGCAAATGGTATCATAATTCTTGAGTCAGCATCCCCCAGTTAATGAAAAGAACATTGACTTAACACTTATCATGATAAATTCAAGGAATCTATATTTTTGACCATAAAACGTTTTTACCTCATGACAATAGAAATGGATTGCACATTAAGATGTTTTTTTTCTTTTCATCCACATCAAAATGGCACAGTGTCACCGTCTCATAAAAGGCTCACATACCATGACTCAACTACTAACATTCAAACTTATTATCTATTATCTGTGTTGTACCAACAACATTCTATAACTTATTTGTAATATTACCTCAGGCGGAAAGCCCCAAAGCAATCTGCAAATGAAACTAAATCATGCATGTGATCCATGTCAAAACTAGCAGCTGCAGCTCGAGCAAAGGCCATTCCTTGTTCTTTTTGCAGCACCATCTTCCGTGTCTCCAAGACTCTAAGCAAGCATGCTCTGAGACAAAAGGGGTGATAATATTTATGGTTATACATTAACATATCATTTCAAAGCATGGTTCTCACAGCCAATTCCTGATAAATACGCTTATAGGAAGATTAGAATAGAATCACTAGATTACAGACAATGATTTGGTTATTGCCGGTTTGAATAGAAGGATGAGAAAGATACTTGGAATTTTCTCCATGTGCAGGCTCAATTCCATCGGACTGTCTTTTTGGCTGACAGAAACATAGAACAAAATGAATAGGGGCACCAAACATTTATTTTGAAACAATTATACAGTCCCATTGCAAGTTACATAAAGGTCTCAAGTACAATCCTGTTACTATGATTGACAATTTACCAGTCTCACATATGCATATAATTCTGAAATGAGAAGGATCGAGTCAACGCACCTTATAAGGAACAATTGCACCCTCTGAAATGTCATCAACATTAGGCTTGCCAGCTGCAAGGAGAATCCAAAGCTGTAAGTTGATCCCATGTACTCAATAAAATTTAGCAAAAAACCTAATATATGCATTTATTATTAATATGTCAAGTAAGGAAGCAACCAAAATGCTAGCTTACATTTATCTATATGAAAAGAAATGAAAAGCAACCAGAATTCTGGAGAGTAAGTGAGAGAAATACAAACAAACATAAAGCATGTATTCGCAAAATAGAGATAAAAACTAGTTGCATCTATTACAATCCCAGGTTACTCATCGTCCCACAAATGAAGTAATTCAATGTTCTAGAAAGTTGTATCCAATGCTCTGCCTGTAAATTAGGACACCCACAATCAAATGAACTGAAAATTTCAGTAACTTTATTACAATATTTAACAATAAAATGTCAGAAAAGAAGACACTGGGTTTGGAAGCATCTAGAAATATGCATTGTGTTTCTAGAAGGAAAAAGAGTATTAATATCAATGAGGAATGAAATCCCAAGCATGGAGATGCTAATATAGTAGTAAGACTTGAATTATTATGAAAATCACATATGTAATAACCATAAGCCAAAAATTACCAAGGGTTAGGCTCAACTGACTGAACCATCTGCCCAATTAATGTTGCCAAACTGGGAGGCCACAGATCGCATGTTCAAATGCAGTCAAGTCCCCCAAGGAGACCGGCTGCTATTGTGGCTGGCTGTTGAGCTGCCCTCCATTTGGATATTTTGTGAAAAAAGGTGATATCCCACGAGGCTTTCCTTGGAAAAAGAAATAACCATAAGCCAAATAAGACCCACAAGGCAAGACACCAAAACCACTAGCAATGTTAGTACCCAGATCGAGAGAGGAGGCTATCACAAAACCAGCTTCCGGATTGGCAAAGCTTTTGGTAGGAAAATCTCAATCATAGGAGAAGCCATTATAGTAGTAAGACTTGCAACTAATAAGGACATGGCATGAATCGCAGTCATGAGCCAAGAGGGCCCACAAGGCATGACACCAAAACTGCCAGCAATGCCAGTACTGGAGTGAGGCAGGATGTTATCACATAAAAGCAGGGACTTGCACCCCAAAGCTAGCTTCCAGATTGGCAAAGCTTGTGGTATGAGTAATGCCCTTATAAACCTACATCCTACAAAAGCACACACACAAAACTAGGAGTATCAATGTCCAAGAAAGTTCCAATCATAGGATATACCATTGTAATAGTGAAACTTCCAATTATTATGGACATTTCATAGATAACAACCATAAGTAAAAAAGGAGCTGCAAAGCATGACACCAAAGCCACCTACGACATTAATATCAAAGTGAGGTAGGATCCCATCACAAATACCCATGGACTTGCATCCCAAAAACTAGCTTTCAGATCAGCGAAACTTTTGGGGCAAGCAATGCTTTATGAACCATATCTGCCTCACAATAGTTATGTGTGTGGGATTGTGCACAACATACACACAACAAGGTGATTATTAATGTTGAATGAGATCCCAATCATGGGTGATGCCATTGTAGTATTAGAACTTACAATTAGAATGGGCATCACATCGATAAGATAATATTAAGAGAAAGGTCAATGGGACTAGGAAGTACAGTCAATAAAAAGATCTGTATGTATGCATTAGGCTGCTCCACAAGAGATTATTAGCATAACTTCCGTATGGACATTTCATAGATAACAGCCAATATCAAAAAAGGGCCTCCAAAGCATGACACCAAAACCACCAATGTTGTTAATACAAAAGTGAGGGAGGATCGTGTCACAAATACCCATGGACTTGCATCCCAAAAGCTAGCTTTCTAAGGCAGATAACTCAGCATTTACATAACACTTTCAGATTGGCAAAGTTATTGGTGTGTGTAATGCCTTATAAACTATATCTGCCTCACAATAGTTATGCATGTGGAATTATTCACAACACACATGCAATAAGGAGATTATTGGTGTCAAATGAAATCCCAATCAGGGGTTGTGCGGCGTGCCACTGTAGTATCAAAACTTACAATTAGTATGGACATCAAATAGCTAAGATAAGATAATTTTATTAATGTCCAACAAATGACCAAGACAAAGGTCAATGGGACTAGGAAGTACAGTCAATAAAAAAAAATTGTAGAAATTGATATCCTCTCCACACATGTTTAAATTTTAAATCCTGCTTGTCACATGTTTTCCCTTCGTGGATCAATTGCGGTTGGAGCAAGATGTTCCAAATATTTTTTTCATTTTTTTATATTATTTAACCCAAGGGTTTAGCTCAACTAGTTGTTGCAAATACTGTTGGGCATTTGGCTGGTTCCATGCTAGCAAGCACGCAATTTGAACTCCCCTCGATGAGGCACACCCAACACCGATCTACACCAACAAGTTCACTAGGGAGAAACATCCCTACAATTTCTGGTGAGATTTTCCTTCATGAAAAAAAAAGATTAAAAGGTAGAGAAAGAAAGCTCTACAAGATGTCACGAGATCAACATTGAGTAGATAAGATAAGATAAGATAATTATATTTATGTCCAACTAATGACCACAAAGTAGGTCAAAGGGACTGTTGAGTACATTGATGTATCTACAAAGTGGGAGAACCAAATGGTCTCCTATAAAAGATACAATGCATGAAGTAAATCAAAGATACAATGCAATGAAGTAAATCAACATCTGGCCCTAGCAGAGAAGGTCCAAGACCTAATAGGTTTGAGGATCAGACCCATCTCTCCTAACATCTGAGGTTGAATGAATAACGCTGAAGAAACTCAACAATGTTTGTTGGCCCAATGAAGAGCCGATGGCAAGTGCAAATTGTCCACTAAATCGTGTCCTGGGGGGTTCACACACTATTGAAAGCTAGAGGAACTAGTCTGTCTCCTAGGAACGGATCTGAGACGGAACTATTGCTGAGATCTCGTGTGGCAAGGTGAGATCCCACAGATCCTCACTAATCTGGAGTCTGGATACATACTGGTATCAATCGATCTCTTGGTGCCCCTACCTGAAGGTAGTACCTTACAAAATGTCGTGATCCTCTGTGTGAGGTCTGGTCTGATGGGAGGCTGAAGAATATGAGCTCGGAACCTAAGAGCCTCCTGCATATATAAGGCCAAACATCCTTGATCGAGGTACCTAAAAAAGTCAGTGAGGGTCCGAGAATCTCTAAACAAGCAATGAAACCTTCCTCTGATCTCGTAGTAGACAAGGCATCCAAGGATGAAGTGCACCTCGGTCTCCACTTCCTGTAAATGACATACCTGGCAGAGTCTATCTAGTCTATCCACCTGGTGGTCTGTCTCTACTCGAAGTCTATGAGAACTTACTCTGAATTGGCCTAGAGGAATGCGAAGAGCGTGCACCCAGTGGTGAAATGTACATTGGGGTCGAACAATGAGCCTGTCTCTCAACTCCAAGAAGTGCTCAGCATAGAAGGCCATCTTTGGGCGCAACCCTCCTGGAGGATTGACTCAGGTGACCTGGACGAACTGCCTGTAGATGTCCTCCCTGATGATCTTGTTTAGCTCCTGTCTAGTAGGTAAAAGGTTACCAGGAGCATCTAAGGAATATCGGAAAGGAGGGAGACGATCCAATTGAATTCCCACTGACTCTAAGAGGTTTGAAACTCCTGTAAGCCAACATCTAGCTTAGCCTGAGGGAGTAGAACGGGCAATAGTCTCAGAAGAGCAATATGCCAAGTAAGGATAACGGTCCCTACTCTTTATCGAGTCTGCCAAGCCCTAGACACGATGCAAGAATGGAACCAATCTGAAGACCGTCTCAAGCCGAAAGGGCTGAGCTCCAAACTCTACAAGGATGATGTGCTGCGGCATTGTCAATTTGCACCTAATGATGTGGCGAAGAAGAAGAATCTGGACTCTCTTAGCTGAAGCCCAGTCTGACTCAAGTAAAAACGGTCCCCAAATCTCTGAGCCATACAGAACAGTGGAACGAATCAAGGTGTCCATGAGGCTCATCTTGGACAAGATGTCTGGGAAGTGATATTTAAAGCATTGTCTCTCGAGAAGGGCTAAGGATCCATATCCTTTGTTGATCCGAGGCTAAAGTGTTGGTCACAAACTGAAGCGGGGACCTGAAAATTGCACCCCAAGTAGGTCTACGTGCTGGTGATCTCAATATCCTCCCTTCTGAATAGAAAGTGAAGGCCTGAGGTTTTCTTCACCCCATTGAAGATCATAACCTTGGTTTTACCCAGGTTGACCGTCAACTGTTGATGGTCACAGAACAGAGCTAAGACATCCAGCTGCCTCTCTAATCCTTCTGGGGATGAGGAGAGGAGGACCGCGTCATCAGCAAAGAGTAAAATAGATATCAAAACCTGGTGAAGAAGGCAGCCATTAGTGTCATGGATATGCTCGTGTAGAAATGCTTCCAACTCATCAATATAGATCCCAAACAGGGTAGGGGGCAGTGGACAACCCTGTTTAACCCCAATAATGCTTCGAATGAAATCAAACATCCCATGGGCTGCATGAAAACGACCAAGAACGGACTCATATAGGGGCATAATAGCGGTCAATAGGGTTGTAGAAATGCTAATATCTCTGAGTCTCTGGAGCAAGGCCTCCCTCGGAACAGAGTCAAAAGCTTTCCAAAAATCTACGAAACAACAATAGGCTTTCGAAGAGCGGTGTCGTGCCTCCTCAATCACGGCGCGAAGGTCGAATATGTGGTCAATGGTCTAATGATCCAATCAAAAACCTGCCTGTCCCCTAGCTCTGAGTTGTCTCTGCTCAAGGTCACTAGAAAGCTTCCTATGTAGAACAGTGGCATACAACTTCGAGAACATATGACCCACCATGATCGTTCTGTAGTTATTGGGATTTGAGCTGGAACCTGATTTGTGGATCGGATGGATGATGTGGTGTGCCCATGTCGGTGGAAAACCTTCACGGACTACATGGTTGAAGAGATCAGCCAAGTAGCTAACCAAAGCACAGAAACCGCGCTTAAAGAACTTGGTAGCCTTCCTCATCGGCTGCTTTGTTGTTGTTCATCACCCAAATGGCCTCTCTAATATCTCTGTCTGAGAATAGATAACACGACATCAGCCACTAAGAAGGCCACACACTATTTAATTATGTCATCCACAAAAAAACCAAGGTTGAGGAGGCCAAGTTGGTTGATCTTGGGAGGATCCCAAGCGTAACAAACAATGAATCTCCTAATATTTGACATCAAGGAAAAAATCTTGTGATAGGGTTCTAGCAAAAATCCAACCTATGATCATAATGATAATTCCTCTATGACACTAACCAAGTCCTAAGTGAGTCTATGTTCATTGTCTCACCAAGCGAGTGCATGTTGTGCATCAAATGATCAGTGCTATACTTGGCTAGAAAATGGACATAATCAGCATAATCTAAGGGGCTTGTAACAAGCATACAAGCCTTAACATCTCACTTATCTAGAGGGCAAGACATCTCTAGTTATGATAGAATTTGATGTTGGCAAAAAAGCCCCTCAAATCTTGACTCAAGAAAAGGAATCTCCATCCATTCTCATTAGAGATGGGACTCGGAAGGATGAGATGTTCCTTAGATTCAACTTCTTGTACATGACATAAAAACTCACTCTGCACATGGGGTCCAACTCAATTCGAAGTTGATGAGAACATACCCTAAACTATCCAATTTCAATTCTATGACCAAGAGGCCAATGGTGCCAATTATACCCTTGTCAAATAATGAGACCATGCCTCGAATAAAGAGCTTGGATTAAAAAGTCCTTAGGATTGAGAGCTTGAGAAGGGAAGTTCCAATCCAAGTAACTTGTATGTATCGTTCATAAATATCTTCTGTGATAGCGTTGTTGATCTCCTACTTGAGGGAGAGGAGGTAGCGAAGGACATCATGTTGGAATCGCTATTGGAAAATGAATTTAATTCGTATTAAAAATATTGTACATATAAATACAATGTTGAAACAATTGGATTTTGTTTCCAAGGTTTCTTGAACTTTAGTAACTAATTACATAACGTAGCACAACCCTAACAGATTAGATGTCCAACATTCCCCCCCCCCCCCCCCCCCCCCCGTTCACCCGAAGGGGTGTATATGGGAGTCCAAGGAGAGGGCTAAAATGCAAAAATGCATAACATCCAATAGTTGAACATGCTCTCTGAAATGGTGGTTTAAGAAAAAAACCACAAACCAAAACAAAACAAAAGCTCATGGAGCATGAATCTGTCTTTGGCTACAACTACGAATCTAGAAATGGTTGACTCTAGCTCTAGGCTCTAGCAATTGGCTTAGGTTCAAGTTGTGGCTCAATATCACTTGATAAATCTTCGAATGATGAATCTTCAAAGCTTCTAACTGACCATCAATTCCCCCCTGTCAGATACAAGGTGAGAAGATGAAGAAGTCTTCACCGCAATATTAGCCAATACTTGAGAATAAATTTTGTGGTATGACTAGTATATCTACTCAGTTGTTGAAGACCATTGCTAAGAAGCGATCCATCCAAGGTGAATCTTCGTTCTTGCAGGAGTTTTGTTTCTGGAGCATCTATCTGAATGATGAGTGTGTTTACCATGCTCATAAGGGTGAAGTTCAAAACATTGATATTTCATATGGCCAACCCGATCACAATGTTGGCATTTAACAATATATGGTTTATCTGAAACAAGAATAGGGAAGATGGATCATCCTAAAGGAATGCAACGCTACGAAACTAGATGGGCTTGGAATATTCTCAAATATGAAAGAACACATCCTTGTCATATCTGAGACTAGTTCTATTCTTGTTGTTCACAACTTCTTCCCAAGGTCTGATAAAGGTCTTGGAAAGTGCAGGTTGAACCTTCACAACTGCATGCAAATCCGCTCCTGAAATGGGTCCATTATTCTGATCAATCTCCGACTATTGATGGGATCCACGCTCAAACAAGGACTTGTTTTGAACAAGGTCTTGTTCTGAACAAGAACTAGTTCAAAATTACAACTCCTCTTTTGTAGTTCATCTCATTGTAGTTGAGACTCAAGTTGAAGAAACTCAATCATCTCTTGTGCATGATGTAGATAGATTCTGATATCAGCAAGCGTGGCTTTGTTGATATTCATTATTTCCTCAGCAGTATAAAATATGAGATTGTTCGGTTACTCTAAAACACTATTAATTTGAGCCATTTTACAATAACTTATCTTCAGAAAATTAAGGGTGTTGGCTTCAACCGAAAAAGAACCCACTTACAATGCAAAATCAACAAGTAACCAATTTGAACTAATCCTCAAGAACAACGGAAAAGGACAAGGCACAAGAGAAAAACTCGAATCAATCTGACTGGTGCATCTATGACTCTCATGAAATCACAATGTTCATCAAACAACGAACACGAAAAGAAAATTCATTAGATAGCTTCAATATTGAAGATAACACCTTCCTTTAAAATGGTTGTTGGAATGAAAGAATAGTAGTGCATTGTCTTTAAAACTGCATGACATAGACTTGACTTTGCATGACAACAAACAAGTGTATCTTCTGGGTTTGGATTCGAGTTTGATCGCTGCACTTGAATACGCTACTCCCTAGCACTAGTTCATTGTCACGGACAATTCAACAACCAATGCTTTCTTTTATAATACAAAACATTGCATATCAAATTGCTTCAGTGGAGATTTGGCAGGCTCGGAATCTATCTCTTAACTCTGCATCTCCCGCTTTTTGTAAGTCTTCAAAACAAAAACCTTTCAAATGTTCCTTCTCGAATTGATCACATCTTTCGATTGGACTCTCAGCAAATCCAATGAAATTTCGGAGCGTATATAACTTCAGACTTTCGATGGATTCAATAAAACTAGAAGTGAAGTTCCATACAACATGCAAGTCGTATTTTGAGCGACATTATTGACAAAATTAAGTGGGACAACACCCAAATGATGGAGTTCTCTTAGTAATTGAAATGTGGTCATCGCAAGGAACTCAGATCCATCATTCAGTCCAAACGGCACCGCTAATGGAATAGCTTCTACACTCATTCGCCCCAACCACTCATGCTAAATTAACATAGCATAAACAAAATAATGCAGCAGCCCATTCAGCGTAGGCCCTCATGGGAAGGCAAGTCTGAAGTTCCTTCTCAAAAGTGAGACATTACCTATTGGCTTATAACTTAACAAGGACTCCAAAGAAACGCACGATGATGTGGTTCAATTTTAAATTCATAAATGAGCATGGTATTAACTTTGTTTTTCCAGTAGAATTCAATCATAACCTGAGATCCAATGCAAAGATCGATTCACCTACATGACGAACGCAGAGTAACATTTTCAGTCAACATTTAGCACTTATCTAGCACAGTTATGGCGCTTCAATGTTTTATTATCACGCAAAACAAAACAGAATATTTATCACAATGTTTCGCATTGGCATAATCGTTCCTCTTCTTGTTCTACATCAACCTAGCCATGTTGTTCATAACTCCTTTAGACATGAATCATTGCTCAACGTAGAGAAACACGAACTACCGCTCTCCTTTGTGCTCTTACAGTGCATTTAAAACTTTGATAGAACAAATCGTCCAACTTGCATCGATCTAACAATTCAATCACATGCTAAGGTTGCAAATGGCAATGTACCCACTGGCTTTGAACGTGTCGGTGCTCCCTTGTTTCTCGCAATGTGTTCCAAAGTTATAACACGACGAATATGGTTGCTACTTACAATGATGACAACTCGCTCTTCAAGTTCAACATCAAATAATAGGTCAGGAGTAGGTTTGGGTATAGGGAGCACTCGGGAAGGCCACAAAACTAGTGGTCCACGCTATTCAACAAGGCAGATAAACCACTGCTTTGATAACACTGTTGGGATCACTATTGGAAAATGAATTCAATTCGTATTAAGAATATTGTACATATAAATACAATGTTGAAATAGTTGCATTCAGTTTCCAAGGTTTCTTGGACTTTAGTAATTGATTACATAACGCACCATAACCCTAACGAATTAGGTGTCCAACACATCAAGAGAGTATCTTATAGGAGGGAGGTGCTCAACACAAATGTCAATGAACTAAACATGGAATGACCCCAAAAACTGCTAGCATTGTTGGTACTAGAGTGAGGAAAACTAATATCAAATCAACCAAAGGAATCGCACCCCAAAGCTAGTTCTAGACTGGCAAACCTTTTGTTGCAAGTGATGCAACCTTATAAACCACCTTTATCTCACAATAATTATGCATGTAAAATTATTCACAACACACACAATGTTAGACAGATAACATTAATGTGGGACAAAATCTCGAACATGAGATACACCATTGTAATAGTAAGACTTGCAATCATTATAGACATCACATAAATAGCAACCATAAGCCAATGAGAGCCCAACAAGGCACAACACTGAAATTGTCGACAATGTTAGTACCAACATGAGGGAGGAGATTATCACATCAACATAGACACTTACACCCAAAGCCAACTTCTCATCTATAAAAGCTTTTGATGCAAGTATTACTTACACCCCAAAGCCAATGTCTCGGTTGGCAAAGCTTTTGGCATGGGTAATGCCAATTAAACCATCTATACTTCACAATTGTCATGCATGTGGGATTGTTTCACAGACAATTAAAATGAGACTATTAAAGCAGAACAAAATGCGAATTGATGGGGTATGCCACTCTGGTAGTAAGACTTGTAATTATTATGAACCCACATTGATAATAATCATAAGCCAAAGAGGATACACAAGGCATGACACTTAAACCTTTGGCCATGCTAGTACCAAAGCGAGGGAGGATGCCATCACAACAACCAAGGAACTTGCATCCCTAGAACTGCACTACAAATGAACTCTTCCACTCCAATGGCCAAAACTGAATGAATATCAATTATTAGCTTGGTTTTATTGTGTCTAATGTTTAAAGCTGGCATCATTAAGCAATTTACAATGGAAGGAAAACACTGTGGTCAAAATGTTATAATGAAACACAATGGATCTATCCAATATATTAAAAGAAACTAAATATTCATATGTAAACAAATAAATAAGTTTGTGCGGTGACAGTCAATGGAATAACAATGTGTCTATAGGAAGGTACTTCTGAACCCAGTGCTTGCAATCATAAAACTTCTACATACCTTCTTTTTGTTCAGCATAACTAGATTTTGAGGGTTGCTCTTCAGCCTGTCAATAGAGAATAGAACCAATTTGTTTACAAATAATCGTCAAACAGAGAGCATGTTACTGGTTTCCATTTTAATACTTACTACCAAGAGTCAAGAGTCAAGAGTGCTTACTACCAAGGCATCACTGCATTGACCATTAATAGCTTCCTCAATTTGTATTATTTCTGTCTCTATTGTATTGACCCTCTCCAGGACCTCTGGAGTACTGACAAACCGGACAAACCTGTAAAACAAGGAAACAGTCCATTTACCAAAACGTTCTGTCCAAGTGATAGTAATATGACATCTGTCTACCAACCTACCTAATGGCATGGACAAAGTAAATGGGTTACAGGGAAAGAACAAAAACAAGATTATGGAACAATCTTTAACATATATCAATAAGAGATTTTCATTGATTCACTCGACATGCACTGTAGAAAAAAACACTAGATGAAAGTCTTTTGTTAAAAGCATTACAAGGCTAGGTTGCCAAAATCTCACTGACTCCAGGATAGCTAAGTTAGTGTGCAATACAAAGTGAAATTATCGGAAATAGCAGACTAATATCATCTTGGACAGAAAAATTGATCCAACAAAAGTAAACCTTTCAATGGTTCCTTTTGTAAACCAAGAAACATGTTGGTTAGATCCAGATGGTGGTTCCAGCCGGATAGAATAGCCACCCTTAGCAATTTGTTCTTCGGCTGTCTTGAGATGGGTAAGGAATGGTTTCAGTAACCCTGAAGCGAGCTTCTCGGTCTTGCCGCCAGCTGAAATAACAAGCTCGCACCTAACAAAAAGGACAAACACGTTGAGAGAAAGTATTAAAGGGCTTCCATAGAAAATGGCCACACAATTTCTAATATAACTTCTATACTCTGATCAATAAAACATTGCAGCTTAGACATACGACGTGAAGAACGAAAAGAAAGCTCTTTTTAAGAACAAAACTCTGTGCATGTGATCTTAAAGCACAAATTATCAGTACTTATTCAAAATAATTTATTGTGCTTGTATATTATCCAACCAGAAAGCAAAATAAGATCAAAAATACAATTGGCAATAATGAGGTGTAAGAGTCAACATCTTCCACAAATGGAGTCATGCGTTTTACTGGTTCCTTACTTGATCAGTAACAAACACACCCATATTTTCTATGACTACTTTTAACAGTAAAGATTTTGACATACAGAATTATATTCATAACTAGAGCTCCGAATCCTTATTCTTTTCATTTCAAATTGTGAACAGGACCTAGACAGTACCCACTTAGGATTCAATCTAAATTGAAGCCAATGTTAATGCAGTCATTTGTTTCTACATCTCTGTTTCCCAATTTTGTTATACTTAATCGGAAGGCTTTTTCATCTATACCTATCCTCAACGAAGAATATGTTAAACCTTAACATCAATTTGGTGTTCCATAAGAGTTTTCAAAAGGAATTTTTCCAAGCTGGGAAGAGGACAAGTCAACAAGTTTATAATTTTGATTGATATATGTTTTCTTTGTAGTACTGTCTTCCGGAGTCATCGCATTTATGTTTGAATGGAATCAACGTTTCAAACCAACCTCTGGGGTTCATCATTAAGGTTAGATCCATGAGTGAAATAAGTCAGAACTCATCATCTAACATGTCGGCCGTTATTCATTCCCATCTCAACCCTAGCCTTATTTAAACCACATGTCAGCCGTTATTCATTCCCATCTCAACCCTAGCCTTATTTAAACCTCATTGAGTTCTGACTTATTTCACTCATGGATCTAATCCTGATAATGAACCACAGAGGTTGGTTCGAAACATCGATTCCAATCAAACATAAATGTGATGACTCCGGAAGAAAGTACTACAAAGAATACAGATTGCAGAAGCCTCAAATCATTTATATATGTTTATTAAATTTTGAAAATTTGTTACAAATCAAATAGTCAATGTCCATCACCAAAAAGAACTATAACTTTTAGTATGTGTCAGCACGATAAGGTATCAAGCTCACTAATGGGCTTTGTCTTGTACATGTCATCTGAATTTCAATACCCATAACCCATCCAGACCATGAAACTCCAGATCCTAAAAAAAACAAAAGTTTATGATCGATAATTACCATCATTGTCCCTACCATATTCATCAGTAACGATGAAAAAGCCTTATTTTTCATTTACATTTTTTATCCTACCCTTGGATCATATTGATCTATCAGACCTTATTACACAACATTTAACAGTGTTGATCTTCCACCCAGGACCTCCAAAACTAAATTTCCTCATTCTATAGCATTCTTGATAGGTATCAAAAAGTCAATGAATCACATTGATAGGCGCCATTCAAACTGAACGGTGTTTCTCTTTCTCCAGGAGTACAATTAACATATTTCCTGATTCACTAGCATTTCCTATTATCATTATAAAGTGTTCAAAACATGATGCACTACATCAAGCAACACTTCAAAGCTTCAAACTGATGGAAACAGCTACTCATCAACCCCTGTAAGGTGTAACCCGTCTGCTGAAAGGGGAATTTTCAAGGTAGTTTATCTTTCATCCATGCTTTTTGGTTTCAGATTTTCTTAACTCGATGACAATTTCTGTTATCAACAGCGGCTGTCAAAAACATGACTATTTACATTCCAAGCAACCCTTCAAGCTGATAAATAGAGTTACTCATAAATTCTCAAACCCAATTCATGAATAGGTTGACCTAGTTAACTTTTATTAAGATATCTATACAAGTTCATAGGCTCGATGGATGCAGTGGGCTGAAATAAGATAAGATAATTTTATTAATGTCCAACAAATGGCCACAAAACAGATCAATGGGATTAAAAGGTATATTCAGTGTTAATACAAGAGGTGACTACAGGAGTATATAGCCCTGTCAAGCACTACATCAAAAACCCCGGATGGATGAGTACATCAAAAATAAGGAACAAATATGACTCGACGCAAAGAACACGCACTGTTGCAATGACACCTTGACTGGGATTGCTTAGTGCCAGCAAAATAGACAAACTCCAAAATTTGGCAAGTAGTGTAACAGAGATAATGGAACAACGACATAACGCTGGTATCAGACTAACAGCCATTTTCACTGTTCATTGGCTCAAAACGGTATTTCACAATTTTAACTGACAGCAAACAAAAGCACAAATTTGGTTGGCCATAATTCAGCAGCGTAAATCAACAATTTTCACAAATAGGAATTATTTCAAGCATGCAACCTTATATTATAGAAACCTAACAAACAAAAAAGGTTCTGATCATTCCTGATGAAATTCTACTTGGGAATACTAAAAAACTAAAAAAGGATCCAAAACCCCAAAGTTTAGCAGAATGCATTCGACCTGGTCCGAGTGGGAGTGAGTTGGAAGACGGCAGAATCAAGCTGAGTTTCTCCCTTCATCTTTGCTGCGACACGCACACACTCTCTCTATCTGTACAGAATATCTATCTCACAGCCTTCCTCCCTCTCCCCGGAGGAAGACAATGTAGCCCTGCCTTCTTCCTTCCACTAATATACAACCCAAACCGTAGCTTGGAACTTATTTCGACCCTGATTCGACCCCAGAGGTCACGATCTGCAGCGACAAAGACATTCAAAGGAATACCGAGTTGTTGTTGCGTGCGGTAGAGGCAACATTCCAGCTGAGGAAGAACAGTAACAGTAAAAGTAATGCACGCACATACCTAACTGAGAGTGACCCACCGCCGATTTTGAAGAACTCTTGTTAGGTCGAACAAAGCAATCAGTGGGAACCCTTCGCTCCCCTCAACAACTAAGCTAATCAATCCAAAAATCCACCCCACCAAGCTCGATTCTTGTTCGACCCCCTATTGAAATCCCATACAAAACAACAACCACCGCCAGTGGGCCTTCTCATCCTTCACCTCACTGAGCATCGGTTTGACAGGCAAATCAAGGAAATGGGTGGGATCTGCAGGGTTTGCTCAAAGAGAAGGCAGAGCCATAATCAGACCAGGAGAAGAACACTATGAAGGGTTGGATAAGAAATAAATAAATAATAATAATAATTTCTCGATTGAAACCGCGATCAACGATTGTAAACATTTATACTGCAGCGGCTTCCAAGGGACCCGAGGAGAAATAATATGATTCTCGATTGGACCACGTGGCAGCGCAGAGCAAATTTTGTCCCATGTCCGACCATTGATATTCCTCTTTCCCCTGTAATATTCATAGCACCTATATTATTTTATTCCGCCTCCCCCCGCTCCTGGCAGCTAGTTAGCTAAGTTATCCAACCAGGGGCAGATCAGCCATTTCAGAATTTGTATTTGGAGTTGAAAGAGTTGGCAGAAAGCCCTGAAAATAAATCATTGGGGCGAGCCATATGGAGCAGCCAGGCGGGCCAAGAGAATTTATATACGCCAGTACGGCGTATTTGATTATAATTTTACCTGTACAGCTTTTTGTTTAAAGACATTGCTTTTCTAAAAAAGATAAAGTGTTCAAATCTCCCCTGTCAAATTAATGGAGATTGGTGTGCCGTAAGCAACACAAGAACAGCTTTCCCGGCTACTAATATTTGTTGGTGTTTAGGTTTAGGAGGGACCATCTCATGATTGTATGCATAGATGGGCATCCAGTAGCTGTTATCAACGAGTGTAGTTAATAAAAAAATCCTGTTTGTTGGATTGTGGTTTAGCCTGGTGTCGTCATGCTGAAGATTCAACCTCCAAGTTCAACGGATTTTGGCGATTAAATTATTGACCAAATTTAATTCAAATTTCTATATGCAATCTTTGTTCTGACATAATATTAATAAAAACATTATTTAATATTAATAAAATGTATGTTTACTTTCATGGCATGGCAGACATCTCAGCAACTCCATCAACATCAAATACAATCAATCAAAAATTATATGCTTTGTTTGCGGTGGAAATGACTTTTCTTTTTTCCTTCTTTTGGATTCCCAATAGGAAATCTGTGATGTTGGGTTTGGTTTGTTAACATGCAATATGATGTTGGTGAGTGCTTTATCATGTTTTCATGTTTCTGCAAAGAAAGAATGGGAGGTTGGCTCTATTTTCCATAATAATAAAAATCTGTATTGCATACAAATGTGTGTTAAAAAATCTTGGAAGTGTGCCATATCCTTAGAAAAAAGTTAAATTTACATGGATGTTTCGGTGGAGTTAAATATATGTTAAACTTGATTACGCTATCAAGATACTTTTAAGTTATCAAGTTAGTTATAGGATTAGTCTTTCATTTTATTAAATGGGGATGGTTATTTATATAATATAAATATTAGGATAAGTTTCGTAGATAATTTATTTAGTTGAGAGTTTTTTCTTTCATATTAATTAAATAGGGATGGTTATTTATATAATATAAATATTATGATAAGTTTTTATAGATAATTTAGTTAGTCGAGTTTTTGTTGTTAAGTATCTTGTTTTATTGGGAGGTTATGGGATCAAATCTTCTAAATGCCCTTGGGCTTAGGCTTTATTAGTTTGATTTGTAGGTAGATCAGAGGATCAAATCTTCTAAATGTCCTTGGGGTTAGGCTTTATTAGTTTGACTTGTAGGTAGATCCCTTCGGATTGATCTGATCTACCTACAGTTTTCCCTAGATGTTAGGTTAGGCCTTACTAATTTGACATGTTGGTAGATCCCTTTGGCTTGATCTACCTAGATTTTCCCTGGATGTTAGATTAGCAGCCTTAGGACAGGATAAATTTTCTCATAGATGATTTTCCCGTAGATGTTAGATTAGTAGTTGGGATTTTCCCCTAGATGTTAGATTAGCATCCGGTAGGCCTAAGTAAATTTTCTCACAGATGTTAAATTAGCAGCCAGAGTAAATTTTCTCGCAGATGTTAAATTAGCAGCCAGTGGGTAGATCCCTTGCGGAAAAGGGTAGGCCTGAGTAAATTTTCTCGCAGATTTTAAATTAGCAGCCAATAGGTAGATCCCTTGGGGAAAAGGGTAAATTTTCCGGTAGATGTTAGATTCCCTTCGGGTAAATTTTCCAGTAGCGTGTATATCCCTTGGGGTAAATTTTCCCATAGATGTTAGATTCCTTTTAGGTAATTTTTCTCGTAGCGTGTAGATCCCTTCGACATAAATTTTCCCATAGATGTTAGATTCCATTTGGGTAAATTTTCCCGATGTAGATCCCTTCGGGGTAAATTTTCCCATAGATGTCGGGGTAAATTTTTCCATAAATGTTAGATTAGCAGTCGCTAGGTAGATCCCTTAGGATTGATCTACCTAGATTGGGTTGATCTTTGTGTTGATCTACTTAGATAATCAACGCAACGCAGATCCCTTATGATTGATCTACCTAGATTGGGTTGATCTTTGGGCTGATCTACCTAGATAATCAACCCAGATTTTCCGTTAGATGTTAGATTAACGGCTAGTGAACCACCCTCTTTATATATATATATATATATATATATATATATATTATATATAATTATAATATATATATATATAAATATCATGAGAGAGGTTTTAGAGTAGTATAGTTGTGATTTTTGTTTGCATGCAAAGCTAAAGTAATAAGTGTTTATGAAAACTATAAATATAAGTAAAAAATATTATTTAGATATTGTTGTATTTATTAGTTTGAGTGTTATTATTAAATAATAATAGGTTAGAAGGAAAAATTACTTAATTTTAGTTTCAGTAGTTGTATGATGAAGTGTTATCATTTTCACTTAAGATTTATTTTAGTAAATGATGTATTCAGTTAATAATGAATATATTATTATAATGTGTTTTAACTTCTTGTTATTTTTGTTTGCATGCAAGGTCAAGTAAGTAATAAGTGTTTATGAAAATTATAAATATAAGTAAAAAAAAAACATTATTAATTGTATTTAGATATTTTCGTATTTATTAGTTTGAGTGTTATTATTAAATAATAATAAGTTAGAAGGAAAAATTATGTAATTTTAATTTGAGTAGTTGTATGATGAAGTGTTATCATTTTCACTTAAGATTTATTTTAGTAAATGATATATTCAGTTAATAATGAATATATTATAATAATGTGTTTGAACTTTTTGTTATTTTTGTTTGCATGCAAGGTTAAGTAAGTAATAAGTGTTTATGAAAATTATAAATATAAGTAAAAACTATTATTAACTTTATTTAGATATTGTTGTATTTATTAGTTTGAGTGTTATTATTATTAAATAATAATAGGTTAGAAGGAAAAGTTACTTAATTTTAGTTTGAGTAGTTGCATGATGAAGTGTTATCCTTTCTACTTAAGATTTATTTTAGTAAATGATATGTTCAGTTAATAATGAATATATTGATATAATGTGTTTGAACTTCTTGTTAATTTTGTTTGCATGCAAGGTTAAGTAAGTAATAAGTGTTTATGGAAATTATAAATATAAGTAAAAATTATTATTAATTTTATTTAATTATTGTTGTATTATTAGTTTAAGTGTTATTGTTAAATAATAATAGGTTAGAAGGAAAAGCTACTTAATTTTAGTTTGAGTAGTTGTATGATGAAGTGTTATCCTTTCCAAATTTATTTTAGTAAATGATATGTTTAGTTAATAATGAAGATATTATTATAATGTGTTTGAATTTTATTGTTAGCTTGAACTTTTGCAATAACAAAATTAAGGTTGACTTTGGGTAGCATCCTTTAACTCGTGAAGTGCCAAGGGTTTTCCCTCTTACCTAAAATAAAAAGTTTAGGCAATAAAGAAAATAATGGACATAAAAACAATATATATATAGTAATCTTCCATAGATTTGTTAAAAGACAAGTGTCATTGTATTATATATGACTAACTTAATTAAATGAATATAAAATTCATTGTAGAAAACTTTTTTTTTTGTAAGTGTAGGTAGTGCCTTCCTTTTCTATTTATATTGACCAATGAGACCAGATACATCGTTTTGGTGGCCTCAACCTGCCTCGAAGGGAAACCAAGTCTGTTGGCCACCTAAGTTTGCTATAAGCATTCCAAAAACAAAATTTTACTAGTCTTTCCATCCGGGCTATGTGCACTAAACAGTTAAAAATACTTAACAAACTAAGAACGAGCATAAAACAACTAAAGAAAAAAATGTTCGCTAGAAACAGGAGAAACATTAAAGGATCATTCCTTCCGGTCATCAGCATCCAGACCAGCATTTACGGAGGTATCCATGGGTTCTGCATGAGTTTGAGCCGTCTGAGTCATCTGAGCCAGCCTCTGTTGGATCTCATCCAACTTGTTATCCTGCATAATCATGATCACCTACAAATTCTTCATTTCTTTTTTCAGGTTTGGCATCCCTTGGGCGATTTCAACCACTTCCCCTGCCACCTGCTCCAGCACCTTCGCAAGAAGGTGTTTTAACACCCGGTAAACATGAAGAGCTTGCCAATAGAGCATCATCCGTCCTCGAGTGTTACCAGGATCTTGGATTATTTATGCCCACTCTTCTATCTCAGGGTCAGACTGTTCTTCCATCACGTTTGTCTCCATTTCTTGAATAAGGTGGTGAATGTCGTCATCTGTGCCTTCTCTGTAAGCTCTAGCAGCTTCCTGGACTGCTATCAGCATGGATCTCCTCCCCCTGCGTTGGCTAGTCGGTGCTGCAGTTGACGGCTCTTCTCAATTATATTGACTTGGACGTCCTTTGCCTCCACGCCCCCTTCCGTAGCCCAGGCGTGCCATCCTTCCTTTTACCATTTCCTGTTTGCAGTTTTCATTCACAGAGGTTAGATTTCGAGGATTTACAGAATTGCCCTCCTCCCTACTTTTCTTGGTTTTTATCCCACCTCCCCTACTCTAGTCACCTTCATTTGTCTAGGGATTGTGGTGATTATCTTCTCCCGGATGAGGGAAGGTAAGAAGGCCTTTTGTCATACGAACCAATTCCTGAGCCAAGTGCATGGTTTTCATGTCCTGCCCTTCTGCCTCCCTCTTGTCCTTCGTTGTGGGTTGAGCGATTCGACCCTCTGTGTTTCTCCCCAGACTATCCGCTGGGCCACATTTTCTCCACCCGACTTGTACCCTTTCCTGGTTCAGCCCCATTTCACTTACATAGTGCATGGCAGAGTAAAAGGCAACCCTGCGCCTGCTCTTTTCTTTCCCAGAGGCATCCAACATTTCGTTTTCGTCTAACATACCATTCAAGACCGAGAAAAAACCAGAGGAAGGTCCAGAAATGACATACCCGAAATCGCAATTTTCCGTAGAGGCTCCCTCTGTTTGCGTTGCGCTCTGCTCTTCTTCCTCCCAGCGCGGCTTACCTATCCTTCTACCCTTCACCACCTTTAAATGATATAAACCACTTGTCCCACTCCCTCTCCCACTACCGTCGTCAATTCTGCTTTCCTCTTTCATTCCACTCCTCCCACTCTGATTTCTTGAGATGTGCACTGACATGCAGTACGCTACCGTGGTGGGAAGGACGACACTACGGCTAGGGAAGGATTCCTCTATCCTGCTGCAATCATGATTTTTCTTGCCACCCTCACCTGCTTTTCTCCACACCCCGATCGGGGGCCATCTGTCTCTATTGTCTTTGTATCGTGCCTTCATTATGGTCTTGGATTATTATCATTCTAAGCGGCTCTAATTCTGGCTTCTCTGAATGTGAGGCCCATATACTATCCAATTTCCCTCCTTGTTCTTGGCTTCCCCAATTTGTAAGAAAATCTGCCGCTCTGTTACCCTCTCTTCTGACATGCTTAATGATCATGTACTCAAATCTTTTTAAGATAATTTCCCGCTCTTGAATCAGGCTGGCCGTCCTCCAACTCTAAGTAACTTTGTCCCATGAGGTCCCATTATTAAGTTTTTTAATTATGTGCATTACCATTTGGGAGTCTCCTTCCACTTCCAGGTTGTTGTAGCCGTTTCTGATTGCTATCTTCAGTCCTTAACATATTGCCATCAATTCGGCTTCATTGTTGCTCATGATGCCACCGTTGTCTGAGTAGATCCATTTTGTTCTACCTTGGTCATCTCGAAAGAGGCCTCCAATCCCCGCCAGCCCTAGGTTGCCTTTGGATGCTCCATCGAAATTTAACTTTATGAATCCTGCCGAGGTTCAAGAGAAGTGCATGGTACTGTTGCATCCTATATTGGGTTGTTTCCACCTGTGGAACCACCATTCCTTGATGTAGGTTCAACTTCCTTAAAATTTGGTCTTCTTCCGGCGTCGTTGCTCAGTCCTCTGTGCTCCAGGTGTCCGCTAAGATGATCTCTCGAATATGACTCAATGATTTTCCCCAGATTTTCTCTTTCGACATCTCTTTGTTTTGGAAGATTCTTCTGTTTCTCTCTTTCCAAATCACCCACATATTTATGCCTACTGCTAGACTCCAGGCTCGTCTTACCACCGAGCTTGTGAATTGGCCTCATCCCCATTGTTGAATTGTGTCCCTGATACTCTGTTGATCTCTATGTGTCCTTCCAAAGAGTTTCCTAACTTCTTCCCATTGTTGTTGTGCTCCATTACATGAGTTCAGGAGATGTTCCTGCGTTTCCTGATCTTGTTTGCATAGACTACATCGGGGGGGGCCATAAATCCCACGCTTTTGAAGTTGGTCCCAAGTCAGAATGTGGCCTTTACATACCAGCCATAGGAAGTGGGCTACTTTCGGCCACCAATTGCTGCTCCCTATTTGTTTCCAATTAACTGCCATATCGTCTGGTTCTCTCTGAGTGAAGAGGTGATATGCTTCTTTAATCATGAAATTTCCCTTCATTGTGTAACCCCATCGCAATATGTCTAGTCCTGGTCTTATAGGCACTTTCCTTGTCTGCATTTCTTTTAGATATATTTCTCTTTGTTCTCTATCAGTCTTTCCAATCCATTCATCTGGATTCTTCCAGGTTCTCCATAATTCTTCTTGGCCCCCCTCCTTCCAGAAGTCCCTTACAAAGTTCATCCCTTCCTCTTTTGCCTTTTTACATATATCACTTAAAGCTTGTAATCCATTTAGTCTTTCTCTTTGCTGCCAGGCTTCTTCCTAGAACTTGGCCTAGCTACCATTCCTGATTTCCTAGAAAGCATGTTTGGTTATTATCTCCCTGTTTTGACTAGCCAGATTCCATATTGTAGACCCTTTTGGGGTGTCCCTTATTCTTAAGATCTCCTCTGGGTTTGTTGGCATATTATATTTTTTTGTCCATATTCTTTTCCATAGGTCGTCTCCTCCCTTCATCCAGCACCACCAAAGCTTAGCCTCCATTACTTGGTTCAGTGAGTGAGGATCTCTGAGGCCTAACCCTCCCTTAGTATTACTTTTCACCAAGCCCTTCCAGGATACCAGCACCCATTTTCTTTGTTCCTTCATTCCTCCCCAAATGAATTTTTTAAAAATCTTCATCATCTTTGCACACGCTCCTTTAAGGGCCGCCATTGCCAAGAGTTGGTATATCGGGATCAATTGAAGGACTGCCTTAACCAATACAGCTCGGCCTACTATGTTCAATGTTCTGAAGGACCAATTGGCTAGTTTTCTTGCAATTTTCTCAATGGTTTGTTGCCAATTCTTCAGTCTTTGCGGATTCAGGGCTAACAGAGTGCCTAGATATTTTGTGGGTAGCTCTCCTGAGTGAAAACCTAGAATTCTTGTTAAAAAAATTCTAATGTTTCCAGCTATATTGAAAAGATAAGTGCAAGACTTTTCTTTGTTAATTTGCGTGCCAGAAGCTTCCATGAAGAGTTCTAGCATCTCTTTAATTCTTCTAGCTTCTCTGAGAGACACATCATAAAACAACATGATGTCATCTACAAATTGTTGGTGAGTAATTGGTATATTTCTACCCCATACTTGGATTCCTCTAATCTTTCTTTCCCTTAATTCTTTTTTGATGTATCTTCCTAAGCCTTCCACTGCAATAATAAACAAGAAGGGAGACAGTGGATCTCCCTCTCGGAGTCCTCTAGAAGCTTTAAAAGTTTGGGAAGGAACTCCATTCACAAGGATAGAGAAGTTGGGTGAGGAGACCATGGCGGAGATCCATTCGATCCATCGATTACAAAAACCAAAGGCCGTTAAAACTGCTTTCAAATAATCCCAATTCAAGCAGTCATAGGCTTTGGATAGGTCCAGTTTAATCATCATACCTGCTTCCTTTTTGTTTTTAGAGAATGCACTACTTCTTGAGAGACCACCAGTCCATCCAGGATTTGCCAACCCTCTACGAAACCTGTTTGTTCAGGGGAGATAATACTAGATAGAATAGGATTAAGTCTTTTTGCCATTAGTGTAGCTATAATCTTATATATAACATTACATAGAGTAATTGATCTAAAGCCCTGGGGCTCTTTAGACTTGGTGTCTTTAGGAATAAGATATAAGAGAGTTGAATCCATCAGGACCAGGGGCTTTATTCTTCTTCATCCCTTTCACTATCTCTTCTACCTCTTCCAGAGTCGGTGCCCTCATCAGGGCGAGATTTTGATCTCTTGTAATCATGCTTGGAATCTCATTGCATATTCTCTCAGTGGCTCCTCATCGATCTGTACTGGGTTCCATGAGGAGTTATTTGAAAATATTTACCAAAACTTGGTCCATTTCCTCATGTTGTGTAACTCGTAGTCCTTCTTATAAAGAAGATTATGTTTCTCTGTCTTCTCTGGATCATTGCATGATGGAAAAACTTTGTATTCCTCTCCCCTTCTCGTACCTAGTTCACTCCGGATTTTTGCCTCCATAGGATCTCTTATTGTTTCCTTCTTTCTTCCATCTACCCTATCAGGATCCCTTCCTCTCTGGCTAAATCTTCAGTTCTCCCTACAGTTATGATTTCTTATTGGATTTTCTTCATCTTCTGATCTAGAAGTTGTTGGTCTTTGAGGATGTTTCCAAATTCCTCTTTGTTCCATTTCTTGATGTTTCCTTTTAGTTCTTTTAATTTTAGCTTAAAGGTCTGCATCCTGTTTCTTCCTCTTTGTCGACTTTGCTTCCACCATTCTTCTACTTTCATCATAAAATTTTGATCCCTGAGCCAGAAGGCTTCGAACCTAAAGGGATTTTTCTTGGGGTTGGCTTTGATGTCAAGTTCTATTTTTATTAGCCAGTGGTCCGATCCCATTCCCAGAAGAATCATTGCTTCAATGAAAATGTCCCAATTTATAATCTATTATGACAGTAAGAATCTATCTAGTCTGGAGGCAATTTGATGTCTACCTCCCCTTCTGTTGTTCCTTGTGTAGATCCCATTTGTTGTCTGAATATCCACAAGCCTTTGTTCTGCTATCATATCGCCAAAAGCTTCCATGTATTCTTATGTTCTTCTGAGGCCACCCCTTTTCTATTTTAGGGATGCGATCATGTTGAAATCTCCTCCTACTATCCATGGATAGGTTGGAAACATGGAGCATATGATTTCCAGATTCTAAAGGAAATTCTTGCATTCACCCGGTATGTGAGGTCCATATACATTGGATAAGAGAATCCATTCCTCGGAACCTATATTTCTGAATTTTCCTGAAAGAATTCGAGGTATACTGGTCCAGTCTTCAAATTAGACTTCCTCTAGATTCCAGAGGATTGCCACACCTCCCGCGCTACCTACAGCATCTTGACCAATTATCTCATAATGCGGCTTGAAGTTGCTCATAACTTCTTTTAGTTTGTGTTCTCGAATTTTTGTTTCTTGTATTAGCATTATTGGGTTTATCTTTTTTGAGTCTCTATTTCAAATATCTTTGTTTTCCCTTACTATTCAGCCCTCTAATATTCCAAGTTGTGATGATCATTTCAACAATTTGAGGGGTTGTTGGAATACCTCCGACAGTGGTACCACTCTTCCTGAATTTACCAGCATCTCCCCAACCATTTGGATGGTCTTGCTCATAGGTCTTCTTCCTCTTTTCCTTCCTCCTTTCCCTATAGTTCTTGCTTCTATGCTTTGACCTCCTTATGTTACAAGTTGCTCTGGTTAATTTGCTATTATTGTTCCTCATTTTTCCTTGTATCTTTGGAACATGTCTTTGTAAAGTTGTTTCTGGTCGTCAAGTATGAATCTTTCATCCAGATGCCTCCATTCCTGTAGAAGTTTCTTCATGACCTGTTCTTCTTCTCCTTCTTGGTCCTATTGTGGATCTATCTCCATTTGGATCTGTTCTTGTGGTCTATCTCTCTTCTCCCCCTATTTTTCCATCTCCAGATTGTTTGACTCCTTATTTTTCTCTTTGTTTCCTTTCTTATTCTCCACTGTTTCATCTTCACCATCCTCACCTTCCACTTCCATTTCTAATTCTCGTAATACTTCAAACTGGTTCTGGCTTTTCTGAGTACCTTCTGGGTGGAGAGGATTTTGTTTAGTTTTTTCCTTTTGGGGTTTTCTTCGTCTCAGTACTTCTGTAAACCCTTCATTGTCTCCTCTGCTTTTACTTTCCTCTTGTTCAATATTCCCCTATCTTCCCCCCAGATCTGTTGTTGTTTCATTATCATTCATCTGACAATATTTATACAGATGGTCGTATTCATGGCACCGTCTGCATCTAAAAGGAATGTGTTCATAATCTACTGACTATTGCTATACCTCATTATGGTATTCCACTTCAATATGATCCGAAAGCGGTTCTGTGATATTCATGTAGACACAGATTCTGGCATATGATGTATATCTTCCTCTTTTGGTAGTTTCTGCTACCTTAACAAAGGTCCCGATTGAATTCCCAATTCCTTCTAGAATCTCTGGGTCCCAAAACTCTATCGGGAGCCCAAACAATCTGACCCATATTGGTGCTGCTAGCATTCTCTTTATCTGGATTATAGCATTCTTCCCATTGCCTCATGAAAAGTCCTGCATTATTGAAGAAGTATGGTCCCTCCTCGAAGATCCTTTCCTTATCTTCCAGATTTGCAAATATTATCGTGAAGAACCCTTTTGCCCCTAGTTTTAGATCAATATGTCCTTTGGGCTTCCACCTATGTTGTATCAATTTCGTCAGGTATTTCTCAAACGGCCATGTTCCTACAAACTTGCAAATGAGAGCATGGTCTTTCAGATATCCTCTATATTCCTCAAGCTTATTGTTTGGAATAACAAACCTGGGCTTTTTTGTTGCTCGCGGTAGGCATTTGTTCCCCGTCCTTGCTTGCCATACTGCTCCCATGACCGACATATCCTTGCTACGTCTCCCTGACCCGTCGTTTGCTCCATTCCGGCTTGTTTCTCTTGCTGCTATATTCTTGTAGGAGGAGATTGATGAGCCCCATAAATGAGCAATTATATGGGTTTATTTAGCCTCCTAATTCGACTTAATCCACCATTCTCATTAGTTTATTGCATGTTTTTTATTATATTTATGCTAATAGAGTGAATTGGGTTAGTCATTATGCCAACAAGTCTAATGTGTGCTTTATGCAGTATTTTTGGTCAATTTTGGGACAAAATCAAAGGTTTTAATGAGCACTTGGCAGCCAAATTTGTGGAAGAACAGTGGAGAGGATTTGTAGGAAGGTGTCCCCTTCATTTATGAGCCCTTACCTTGATTTCTCCATTAAAAACTCGGAGCACAAGGGGCAGCCAAGCCAGTCAAGTAGGACTGCTGTTAACTGCAAGTTTTGGTAGCTGAGTCCCTAAAGTTTAGGAGGACTCTTGGGGTCCTCAAATTGTATAAATAATAAGGCTTAGGGCCTCATTTCAGTTAGCTAGTTTGTAGTTCGATTTTAGTCAGTCTTTAGTCAGATTGTAGTAAGATTTTAGTCAGTAGGTTAGCACTCTAGTGCTACTATGTTTTTGCTCATTTGTGGAGCCTTTGTTGTAAACATTTCTGTGATATGCTTATTTTCTGAATAATGGAGATCAGTTGCATTTTGCCTCAGTTCTGAGCTTCTTCTTAGGAGCCTGTAGCTCTTGGGATTGGGCCCAACCCAAGTGCCAGGACCTCCTCTGTGTATTGTTATATGTTTTTCTATTGTCTTTAATTAATTTCTGCTAGTAGGTTACAATCTTGTTTAGTTATTTAGTTCATTTTTGATGATAGAAATAGTTTTTCATGTTCTGATTGGTTTGATAGGTTGATAAGAGCGAAAATATTCAGAAAAAGGCTAACAAGCACCCCTGATCTCCCCTCTCCCTCCGTGGGACCATGAGTTGAGACCAAGGTGTCCTTGTCGCCACAAAAACACTATTTTTGCTTCCTCATGCAATTTCTAGTGTTAGATTCTTAGTTGCAAAAGTTGGTACCAGTTGTGATTTCATGCTTAGATCCATTCTTGCTTGGTTTCCATAGTTGTTTTACATGATTTGCTGCCAATAAACTTCTGTTCATCTTTCTTTGTTGATGTCTAGGTCAAATTAGGTTAAAACAGCTAAATCTTTCGTTTTCTTAGTCTTTGTTGGTTAGTTTTGAAAAATCACGTGCAGAGCACCTGTGAAACCTCCTCTTCTACCCTTACCCCATCAATGCAACCTGCTTCATCCTCCAACTTAGATTCTTGCCTCTCATTTGCTACGTTTTTCCAATTTGACCTAATTCCCATATCTTTGTGCAACCTTGCTCCCTCATCCTTGAACCAAATCCGATTGCCTTAACCACTCCTCATCCTCATTCACCAAGTCCTGGACGTCCTCACACCCTTATCTCACCTCCATACCCACTTCTTCACCTTTCTTCCTCCATCAACCCTCCAAAATCCCCTTTCGGAACATCCTATAGAAGTTACAGAAGATCCTGTAAAACCTCTGCAGACTTCTTGTAGAAGCTCACGAAAGCGGTTTCTTGATATCCGAACACTGTGAAACTCTTTCGAAGGGTGCTAGGGACCCCTTAGGCCCTCTTCTAACCTTCCCAACCTCCTGCAAGCATTTCCTTTCGCCAATCTGCCTCTGCACAGTGAAAAACAGTTAAAGCACATGCATCATATTCCTGACAACTTACTCAAAAATACAGAAAGATGTTTTTTTTTTTTTTTTTTTTTAGATTTTATTGTAGAAGTAGCTTAGTCACATGCATTTTACCTTTTTAAAAGTCAATGGCATCCATTTCCACTGCTTTCATCGCTTTTCTTGCACCGGTAGGGCTAGTTGGTAAAACTAGGGTTTTCTAGGGTTTGCATTTTCTTTCCGCTTTTCGCTTCTTTCTGCAAGTTGAGTAGCCTATGTTGAGTTAGCTTTCGTCCATCACATTTAAAAGCTTCTTCTTAGAGCTCATAGAAGTTAGCTTAAGCTCATAGCGGACTTGTGCCAGCTGATCAAGTGACAGCCACGGCAAGAGCTAGTACTTGTGCATACAGCACCGTCGCTTCCAAGTTTGTTACGAACTACTGGGTTGAGAAAAGTAAAGAAGGGAGCCCTAGGAGTTGCAGCATTATTGTTGCAATACTGGAGCCCACCATCTTTTTGGCATTGTTTCCGGGGAAGCGTCAGAGTATTGGTGATTGTTGTTTTTCTTCTATTTTCTACTACAACCTTCTGCTAAGTAGTTTATTTCAGCAAGAGTAGAGTAGTTGTTTCATTTCCATTCTGCAATTTCATTTTCGCAAAAGTATAGTAGACATTTCATGCTTTCATAGATTAACATTTCAATTCTGCAATTTCATTTTTGCAAGCGTAGATTAGCATTTCAATTCTGCATGCATAGCCTAGCATTTCATTCCTGCAATTTCATTTCAGCAAAATAGATTAGTCATTTCCTGCTTTTATTTCAATTCCACATTTTCATTTCAGCAAGATAGATTTTAGTTAGTTGCAGTTCAATCTGTTTCAGTTTTGTAGGTACAAGCAAATAAAATAAAATAAAATAAAATCAACCAAAAAGATTTCCTTTCATGCCTTGTAGGAGTAGAGATAAGTCAGAAAAATGTTTGCACAACACCCCCTACTGCTTCACATAACAAACATTCTCTCTTCTTCGATGGTTGTGATTAAGAAGAACCCCTAAGTGGACAGCAAGACATATTTGAAGAACCTCTAGGGGAGAAGAAGAAGAAAACATTCCTCTGGAGCAAATAGGTACAAATAGAAATGTTGGGAGCAGTACCTTGTCCAAAAACGAATTTGCAAATCAAATGGAAGATTTCAAGAGCGAGATGAGGCAGTTTCTTGCCATGCAACTAGATACCTTACAGATCCAAAGGAAGCAAGAGGAAGCCAAGAGGGCTTTGGCCATCTTTTGTCCCAGGTGCACTAGAAAGCATCCTAGGAACGAATGTCCATTGCACTCCATAGAAGTATGTTTTGTCTGTGAAAGAGACCATCCTACAGAGCAGTGCCCTTCCTTACCCAGAATCAAAGCTGCATATCAGAGGGCTAAAGGAGCCACTGAACCACTCTATTATATGAACCAAACGAGGCCACATGGACCCATACCTTACCAGTAGGGAATGTGATCCAGGTGGATATTGGTGGCCACCCGCTAATTCGACTTGGATCCCCTTTAGTGCTTCGTGCAGTTTGTTTGTTTGTTTGTTTGTTTTTTTGTTTTTTTTGTTTCTTTTGTTTTTTTTGTTTTTTTTAGCACAATTTACTATTTTTAGCAGTTTTTCGGGTCCTAAACTTCCGGAGCCGTTTTGAGGCCCTAAACGACGTTTTTTGGGAAATCTATCGCCAACGATTTTTTTGTCAAAAAATTGTCTTTTTCGTCGTAGTCCTCGGAAAGATCTTTCCAACGGGCTATCATGCGCGTCAAACGGAGATAAGACGACCAATTCACGACCCCGGGAAGTTGATGTACCAACTTACCCAAGAAGCGAGACTTTGGATCTTCTAATCCGAAGCCCAAAGGACAAAGCCAAGACGGGGTGACCTAAGACAACCCGTTGAAGCCGCAAGAAAAGAACAACACCACAAAGCCGAAGAAGGACACAGGAAAGTGGTGTGAGTTCCACAAGAGTCCCACTCATAACACAAGTGAGTGTCGG